>JAHIAM010000808.1:0-59927 GCA_021605205.1 Aegilops longissima
TGCTACCACCGAAAGGAACTTTTAGCAGTTGTGTTTGCTTGTGATAAATTCAGACCCTATATTGTTGATTCTAAAGTAACTATTCACACCGATCATGCTGCTATTAAATATCTTATGGAAACGAAAGATGCTAAACCTAGACTTATTAGGTGGGTTCTCTTGCTGCAAGAATTTGATTTGCATATTGTTGATAGAAAAGGAGCTGAGAACCCCGTTGCAGACAACTTATCTAGGTTAGAGAACGTTCTTGATGATCCACTACCTATTGATAATAGCTTTCCTGATGAACAATTAAATGTCATAAGCACATCTCGTAGCACTCCATGGTATGCTGATTATGCTAATTATATTGTTGCTAAATTCATACCACCTAGCTTCACTTACCAACAAAAGAAAAAGTTATTCTATGATTTGCGACATTACTTTTGGGATGACCCACATCTTTATAAAGAAGGAGTAGATGGTGTTATTAGACGTTGTGTGCCTGAGCATGAACAGGAAGAGATCCTACGGAAGTGTCACTCCGAAGCTTATGGAGGACACCACACTGGAGATAGAACTGCACATAAGGTATTGCAATCCGGGTTTTATTGGCCCACTCTCTTCAAAGATGCCCGTAAGTTCGTTTTGTCTTGCGATGAATGTCAAAGAATTGGTAATATTAGTAGACGTCAAGAAATGCCTATGAATTATTCACTTTTCATTGAACCATTTGATGTTTGGGGCTTTGATTATATGGGACCTTTTCCTGCCTCTAATGGATATACACATATTTTAGTTGCTGTTGATTACGTTACTAAGTGGGTAGAAGCTATTCCAACTAGTAGTGCAGATCATAACACCTCTATTAAAATGCTTAAGGAAGTTATTTTTCTGAGGTTTGGAGTCCCTAGATATTTAATAACTGATGGTGGTTCACATTTTATTCATGGTTCCTTCCGTAAAATGCTTGCTAAATATGACGTTAATCATAGAATTGCATCTCCTTATCACCCACAGTCCAGTGGTCAAGTAGAATTGAGTAATAGAGAGCACAAATTAATTCTGCAAAAGAATGTTAATAGGTCTTGAAAGAATTGGTCCAAGAAACTTGATGATGCATTATGGGCCTATAGAACTGCATATAAGAATCCTATGGGTATGTCTTCGTATAAAATGGTTTATGGAAAAGCATGTCACTTACCTCTCGAACTAGAACATAAGGCATATTGGGCTATTAAAGAGCTCAACTATGATTTCAAACTTGCCGGTGAGAAGAGGTTATTTGATATTAGCTCACTGGATGAATGGAGAACCCAAGCTTATGAAAATGCCAAGTTATTTAAAGAAAAAGTTAAAAGATGGCATGACAAAAGGATACAAAAGCGTGAGTTTAATGTAGGTGATTATGTATTGCTATACAACTCTCATTTAAGATTTTTTGCTGGAAAACTTCTCTCTAAATGGGAAGGTCCCTGCGTTATCGAGGAGGTCTATCGCTCCGGTGCCATAAAGATCAACATCTTCGAAGGCACAAATCCGAAGGTGGTAAACAGTCAAAGGATCAAACATTATATCTCAGGTAATCCCATAAATGTTGAAACCAATATTATTGAAACCGTAACCCTAGAGGAATACATAAGGGACACTTTCCAGACCGTTTCATACTCCGAAAAGGAATAGGTATGTGGTACGGTAAGTAAACCGACTCCAAAACAATATTTAAGGCAATATTTCTCCGTTTTGGAATATTTAGAAAAATAGAAAAATAAGTGGCAGTCCGGGAAGGACACGAGGCCTTCACGAGGGTGGAGGGCGCGCCCTACCCCCCTGGGCGCGCCCTCTACCTCGTGAGCACCTCGTGTACCCTCTGGACTCCGTTTTCTTGCACGATACGTATTTTGGTCGGTAAAAATTCATTATATATACTCCCCAAGGCTTTGACCACAGTATCACGCAAATATCCTCTGTTTTCGTTTCGAGCTGTTTCCATTGCAGATTTAGAGAACCATGACTTCTCCCTCCTCCAACAACGAAGACAAGGATGCTTGGCTATTGAAGATAGAGTTGAAAAGAGAGGAACCAGAAGAGATCAAGAAGGCCATTGAGGCCCAAGCCCCGGTGGTGAAAGAAGAAGACACCCTTCAACCTTTACCTAACCTTTTCACTCCAACAGAGATTGAAGCTTTCAAGATGATTGAGTTGGCCCGCATGCAGAACAAGTATCTCACAGAGGAGAATATTTTGTTGAAGGATCATATTGTTGGGCTCAATGGCATTATCCGCAAGTTGGAGGAGCTTCTACGCTCGATGTGCGATTATCCACCGTCATCATCACCACCTTCACCAGCAAAGAAGATATAATCACATGGGTATGGGCACTCCCCTTGGCAACTGCCAAGCTTGGGGGAGGTGCCCCGGTATCGTATCACCATCACAACTCCTATCTTTACAGTTTTTCTTAGTTCGATCCTATTAGTAGTATCTTGATTTAGTAGAATAAAGTCATGGCATGATCTAGTTTTGAAGTTTTGCTTTATGATCCCTCTATGTAATCGAGTCCGTGAGCTATATAATAAAGATTACTGTTGAGTCAAGGGCTTGATTGTTTTGCCATGATCTTGGGTGAATAAAAGAAAAAGAATAAAAAGAAACAAAGAGTTCATATTGATCTTATTGAGAGTAATGACTTCACATAGAAAGAGTATGATGATTAAAAGTTGTTGGGAGTTGGCAAATATAGTTTTGGTCATTGTTGCAATTAATAGGAAGTAATAAGGAAAGAGAGGTTCCACATATAGATATATTATCATTGACATCTTTTATGATTGGGAGCACTCATTAAAATATGACATGCTAAAGAGTTGATGTTGGACAAGGAAGATAACGTGATGAGTTATGTTTTCTTATATCTGAGATAAAGTATGTTGTCATGGATCCTCTAACATGTTGAGCTTGCCTTTCCCCCTCATGCTAGCCAAATTCTCAGCACCAAGTAGAGATACTAATTGTGCTTCCAAATACCCTTAAACCAGTTTAGCCATGAGAGTCCACCATATCTACCTATGGATTGAGTAAGATCCTTCAAGTAAGTTGTCATCGGTGCAAGCAATAAAAATTGCTCTCTAAATATGCATGACTTATTGGTGCAGAGAAATAAGCTTTGTACGAACTTGTTGTGGAAGTAATAAAAGCGACGGACTGCATAATAAAGTTCCACATACAAGGGGCAATATAAAGTGACGTTCTTTTGCATTAAGATTTTGAGCATCCAACCATAAAAGCGCATGGCAACCTCTGCTTCCCTCTGCGAAGGGCCTATCTTTTATTATTACCTTCTACCTTATGCAAGAGTCACGGTGATGTTCACCTTTCCTTTTTCATTTTATCCTTTGGCAAGCCCAGCATGTTGGAAAGAACATGATATATATATCTAATTGGATGTAGGGGAGCATGAATTGTTATTGTTGACATTACCCTTGAGGTAAAAGGTTGTGGGGCAAAACTATAAGCCCCTATTTTTCTCTGTGTCCGATTAAAACTCCGTAACCACAAGTGATAGTTGAGTATGTGGACTTGCTTTTAAGCTCTGACATAGACTCTTTCCGATGTTATGATAAATTGCAATTGCTTCAATGACTGAGGTTATAATTTGTTGGTGCCCAATAAGGTTTCGGATTCATACTTTTGCATTGTGAAAAGATCATTACTTGAACATAAGTAATCATATGATAAAATCTATATATGTTGCTGTTATGCGATTAATCATGATGCCTTCATGTCCGTATTTTATTTTTTATCGACGCCTCTACCTCTAAACATGAGGACATATTTATTGTAATCGGCTTTTCTCTTGAGGACAAGCGAGGTCTATGCTTGGGGGAGTTGATACGTCCATTTTGCATCATGCTTTTATATCGATATTTATCGCGTTATGGGCTGTTATTTCACGTTATGTCACAATACTTATGGCTATTCTCTCTTATTTTAAAAGGTTTACGTGAAGAGGGAGAATGTCGGCAGCTGGAATTCTAGGATGGAAAAGGAGCAAATATTGGAGACCTATTCATGCAACTCAAAAGTCCTGAAACTCCACGGAATATCTTAAAATCAATAAAGAAAATCATCGCCAAAGATGAAGGCCAGGGGCCCACCCTGCTCACGAGGCGGGCGCCCCGGGCCGCCCCTACCTCGTGGGCCCCCTGGTGGCTCTCCGATGCCCATCTTCTCCTATATGAAGTCTTTCGATGAGAAAAAAACCACAGGCAACCTTTCGGGACGAGACTCCGCCGCCACGAGGCGGAACCTTGGTGGAACCAATCTAGGGCTCCGGCGGAGCTGTTCTGCCGGGGACACTTCCCCTTGGGAGGAAATCATCGCCATCATCATCACCAACGCTCCTCTCATTGGGAGAGGGCAATCTCCATCAACATCTTCACCAGCACCATCTCGTCTCCAAACCCTAGTTCATCTCTTGTATCCAATTCTTGTCTCCAAGTCCGGGATTGATGCTATTAGGTTGCTAGTAGTGTTGATTACTCCTTGTAGTAGATGCTAGTTGGTTTATTTGGTGGAACATCATATGTTCAGATCCTTTATGCATATTATTACCCCTCTGATTATGAACATGAATATGCTTTGTGAGTAGTTACGTTTGCTCCTGAGGACAAGGGAGAAGTCTCGCTATTAGTAGTCATGTGAATTTAGTATTCGTTCGATATTTTGATGAGATGTATGTTGTCTAGCCTCTAGTGGTGTTATGTGAACGTCGACTACATAACACTTCACCATTATTTGGGCCTAGAGGAAGGCATTGGGAAGTAATAAGTAGATGATGGGTTGCTAGAGTGACAGAAGCTTAAACCCTAGTTTATGCGTTGCTTCGTAAGGGGCTGATTTGGATCCACTTGTTTCATGCTATGGTTAGGTTTACCTTAATACATTTGTTGTAGTTGCGGATGCTTGCAATAGAGGTTAATCATAAGTGGGATGCTTGTTCAAGTAAGAACAGCACCCAATCACCGGTCCACCCACATATCAAATTATCAAAGTACCGAACGCGAATCATATGAACGTGATGAAAACTAGCTTGACGATATTCCCATGTGTCCTCGGGAACGCTTTTCCTATTATAAGAGTTTGTTCTGGCTTGTCCTTTGCTACAAAAAGGATTGGGCCACCTTGCTGCACCTTATTTACTTTTGTTACTTGTTGCTCGTTACAATTTACCTTATCAGAAAACTATCTGTTACCACTTATTTCAGTACTTGCAGAGACTACCTTGCTGAAAACCGCTTATCATTTCCTTTTGCTCCTCGTTGGGTTCGACACTCTTACTTATTGAAAGGACTACGATAGATCCCCTATACTTGTGGGTCATCAGAGAATATTTGAGTTATGAGTTTGGTCTTCATTTGAAACAATGTGGAATAGTTTCGCAACTCACGCCACCTGGAACACCACAGCGTAATGGTGTGCCTGAACATCATAATCATACTTTATTAGACATGGTGCGATCTATGATGTCTCTTACTGATTTACCGCTATCGTTTTGGTGTTACGCTTTAGAGACGGCTGAGGGAGTCCTGGATTAAGGGGTCCTCGGACAGCCGGACTATATGCTTTGGTCGGACTGTTGGACTATGAAGGTACAAGATTGAAGATTTCGTCCCGTGTCCGGGTGGGACTCTCCTTTGCGTGGAAGGCAAGCTTGGAGATTCGGATATGTAGATCTCCTTCTCTATAACCGACTCTATGTAACCCTAGCCCCCTCCATGTGTATATAAACCGGAGGGTTTAGTATGTAGAACAACAACAATCATAATCATAGGATAGCTTTAGGGTTTAGCCTCTACGATCTCGTGGTAGATCAACTCTTGTAATACTCATATCATCAAGATCAATCAAGCAGGACGTAGGGTATTACCTCCATCGAGAGGGCCCGAACCTGGGTAAACATTGTGTCCCCCGCCTCCTGTTACCATTATCCTTAGACGCATAGTTCGGGACCCCCTACCCGAGATCCGCCGGTTTTGACACGGACATTGGTGCTTTCATTGAGAGTTCCACTGTGCCGTCACAGCAAGGCTTGATGGCTCCTTCAATCATCAGCAACGATGCAATCCAAGGTGAGGTTCTTCTCCCCGGAAAGATCTTCATATTCGGGGGCTTCGTACTGCGGGCCAACTCGCTTGGCCATCTGGAGCAGATCGATAGCTACGCCCCTGGCCACCAGGTCGGGTTTGGAAGCTTGAACTATACGGCCGACATCCGCAGAGACTTGATCTTCGACGCATTCGAGCCCATGCCAGGTGCGCTGCACAGTCATGACGAGCATGACTTAGCTCTGTCGTCGGACGGTGTTCGGGAGATCACACCTGCGGCTACTCCGGCTCTCAATCCGGAGCAGATCGTGCCATCCGAGGAAGGGTGGATGGACCTCGCCACGGAGGCCGCACACTCAGCGGTGATAGAGCTGAATACTGACTTCACGTCCTATGAGACCTGTGTCACCAGACCCTTGGATTCGTCCCCGGCCATAGGCTCCAAACCGCTTGCGTTCGTGCCTATCGAATCTGATTGGGCACCGATCATGGAGTTTACCTCCGCGGATATCTTTCAGCTTTCACCCTTGGGCGACGTGCTAAATTTATTGAGGTCTCTCTCTCTGTCAGGAGACCCTTGGCCGAACTATGTCCGGCTTGAATGGGAAGCGGACGACAAAGAAATTCGTCACCCACCCACCACCCACTTAATAGCCACTATCGACGACTTAACTGACATGCTTGATTTCAGCTCCGAAGACATCGACGGTATGGACGACGATGTAGGAGAAGAACAGGAACCACCGCCCACAAGGCGTTGGACAGCCACCTCATCATATGATATATATGTGGTGGACACCCCCAAAGAAAGCGATGGCAATAAGGCAATGGAGGATAATCCCCTCGAAAAGCAATCTAAGCACCGGCATCATTGGCGCCGCTCTAAGCCCCGCCATAGCAAAAGTAGTGATACCGGCACAAGAGACAATAACGCTGCGGATAGTGTTGAAGACGAAGACAATCCCCCCACCCCAGCCAGGCTTCGAGTGGGAGGATGGGCAATCTAGCCCTAAGGAACAGGCGACAGACGGAGAATCAGAGGGTGACAATTACATGCCCCTCTCCGAAGACGAGGTGAGCCTCGGCAACGAAGAATTCATCGTGCCTGAGGATCCCGTCGAGCAGGAGCCTTTCAAGCGCCGGCTTACAGCCACAGCAAAAAGCCTGAAGAAAAAGTAGCAGCAGCTTCAAGCTGATCAAGATCTGCTAGCGGATAGATGGACCGAGGTCCTGGCAGCCGAGGAATACGAACTCGAGCGCCCAACCAAAAGTTACCAAAGCGCAGGTTGCTACCCCAACTCGAGGAGGAAGCATTAAAGCCTATAGTACCTGTTGGGGAACGTTGCATAAAATAAAAAATTTCCTACGTTCACCAAGATCCATCTATGAGTTCATCTAGCAACGAGTGAGAGAGATGCATCTACATACCCTTTGTAGATCGCGTGCGGAAGCGTTCAAGAGAACGGGGTTGAGGGAGTCGTTCTCGTCGTGATCCAAATCACCAGAGATCCTAGCGCCGAACGGACGACACCTCCGCGTTCAACACACGTACGGTCAGCGTGACGTATCCTCCGTCTTGATCCAGCAAGGGGGAAGGAGAGGTTGATGAAGATCCAGCAGCACGACGGCGTGGTGGTGGATGCAGCAGGACTCCGGCAGGGCTTCGCCAAGCAACTGCGGGAGGAGGAAGAGGTGTAGTAGGGGAGGGGCGCCAAGACTGCAGGTGCGGCTGCCTCCCTTCCCCTCCTTTATATAGGACCCAGGGAGGCGCCCGCCCGGAGATTGAATCTCCCAGGGGCGGCGGCGAGGGGTGGAGTGCCCCCAAGGCAAGTGGTGCGCTTCACCCTAGGGTTTCCAACCCTAGGCGAGGGGGCCCAAGTGAGGCGCACCAGCCCACCGAGGCTGGTTCCTCCCACTTCAGCCCACGGGCCCTCCGGATAGGTGACCCCATCCGGTGGACCCCGGGACCCTTCGGTGGTCCGGTACAATACAGGTGACCCGAAACTTTCCCGATGGCGAAACAGCACTTCCTATATATAATTCTTTACCTCCGGACCATTCCGGAACTCCTCGTGACGTCCGGGACCTCATCCGGGACTCCGAACAACTTTCGGTTTGCTGCATACTCATATTCATACAGCCCTAGCGTCATCGAACCTTAAGTGTGTAGACCCTACGGGTTCGGGAGACATGCAGACATGACCGAGACGGCTCTCCGGTCAATAACCAACAGCGGGATCGGGATACCCATGTTGGCTCCCACATACTCCTCGATGATCTCATCGGATGAACCACGATGTCGAGGATTCAAGCAACCCCGTATACTATTCCCTTTGTCAATCGGTATGTTACTTGCCAGGAGATTCGGTCGTCGGTATCCCAATACCTTGTTCAATCTCGTTACCGGCAAGTCACTTTACTCGTACCGTAATGCATGATCCCGTGACCAAACACTTGGTCACTTTGAGCTCATTATGATGATGCATTACCGAGTGGGCCCAGTGATACCTCTCCATAATACGGAGTGACAAATCCCAGTCTCGATCCGTGTCAACCCAACAGACACTTTCGGAGATACCTGTAGTGCACCTTTATAGTCACCCAGTTACGTTGTGACGTTTGGTACAACCAAAGCACTCCTACGGTATCCGGGAGATACACGATCTCATGGTCTAACGAAAAGATACTTTACATTGGAAAAGCTCTAGCAAAACGAACTACACGATCTTGTGCTATGCTTAGGATTGGGTCTTGTCCATCACATCATTCTCCTAATGATGTGATCCCGTTATCAATGACATCCAATGTCCATAGTCAGGAAACCATGACTATCTATTGATCAACAAGCTAGTCAACTAGAGGCTCACTAGGGACATATTGTGGTCTATGTATACACACGTGTATTACGATTTCCGGATAATACAATTATAGCATGAATAAAAGACAATTATCACGAACAAGGAAATATAATAATAATCCTTTTATTATTGCCTCTAGGGCATATTTCCAACAGTCTCCCACTTGCACTAGAGTCAATAATCTAGTTACATTGTGATGAATCGAACACCCATAGAGTTACGGTGTTGATCATGTTTTGCTTTCAAGAAGAGGTTTAGTCAGCGGATCTGCGACATTCAGATCCGTATGCACTTTGCAAATTTCTATGTCTCCATCTTGAACATTTTCGCGAATGGAGTTTAAGCGACGCTTGATGTGCCTGGTCTTCTTGTGAAACCTGGGCTCCTTGGCAAGTGCAATAGCTCCAGTGTTGTCACAGAAGAGTTTGATCGGCCACGACGCATTGGGTATGACTCCTAAGTCGGTGATGAACTCCTTCACCCAAATTGCTTCATGCGCTGCCTCCGTGGCTGCCATGTACTCCGCTTCACATGTAGATCCCGCCACGACGCTCTACTTGCAGCTGCACCAGCTTACTGCTCCACCATTCAACATATACACGTATCCGGTTTGTGACTTAGAGTCATCCAGATCTGTGTCGAAGCTAGCGTCGATGTAACCCTTTACGACGAGCTCTTCGTCACCTCCATAAATGAGAAACATATCCTTAGTCCTTTTCAGGTACTTCAGGATATTCTTGACCGCTCTCCAGTGTTCCTTGCCGGGATTACTTTGGTACCTTCCTACCAAACTTACGGCAAGGTTTACATCAGGCCTGGTACACAGCATGGCATACATAATAGACCCTATGGCTGATGCATAGGGGATGACACTCATCTCTTCTATATCTTCTGCCGTGGTCGGACATTGAGCCGAGCTCAATTTCACACCTTGTAATACAGGCAAGAACCCTTTCTTGGACTGATCCATTTTGAACTTCTTCAATATCTTTTCAAGGTATGTGCTTTGTGAAAGACCTATGAGGCGTCTCGATCTATCTGTATATATATTGATGCCTAATATATAAGTAGCTTCTCCAAGGTCCTTCATTGAAAAACTCTTATTCAAGTAGGCATTAATGCTTTCCAAAAGTTCTATATCATTTCCCATCAAAAGTATGTCATCTACATATATTATGAGAAACGCTACAGAGCTCCCACTCACTTTCTTGTAAGCGCAGGCTTCTCCATAAGTCTGCATAAACCAAACGCTTTGATCATCTCATCAAAGCGAATGTTCCAACTCGAGATGCTTGCACCAGCCCATAAATGGATCGCTGGAGTTTGCATACCTTGTTAGCATTCTTAGGGTCGACAAAACCTTCCGGCTGCATCATATACAGTTCTTCCTTAAGATAGCCGTTAAGGAATGCCATTTTGACGTCCATTTGCCATATCTCATAATCATAGTATGCAGCAATTGCTAACATGATTCAGACGGACTTCAGCTTCGCTACGGGAGAGAAAGTCTCATCGTAGTCAACCCCTTGAACTTGCCGATAACCTTTAGCGACAAGTCGAGCTTTATAGATGGTAACATTACCATCCGTGTCCGTCTTCTTCTTAAAGATCCATCTGTTTTCTATCGCTCGCCGATCATCGGGCAAGTCTGTCAAAGTCCATACTTTGTTTTCATACATGGATCCTATCTCGGATTGCATGGCTTCAAGCCATTTGTTGGAATCTGGGCCCGCCGTCGCTTCTTCATAGTTCGAAGGTTCACCATTGTCTAACAACATGATTTCCAGGACAGGGTTGCCATACCACTCTGGTGTGGAACGTGTCCTTGTGGACCTACGAAGTTCAGTAGCAACTTGATCCGAAGTACCTTGATCATCATCATTAATTTCCTCTCCAGTCGGTGTAAGCACAACAGGAACATTTTCCAGAGCTGCACTACTTTCTGGTTCAAGAGGTAGTACTTCATCGAGTTCTACTTTCCTCCCACTTACTCCTTTCGAGAGAAACTCTTTTTCCAGAAAGGATCCGTTCTTGGAAACAAAGATCTTGCCTTCGAATCTAAGGTAGAAGGTATACCCAATGGTTTCCTTAGGGTATCCTATGAAGATGCATTTTTCCGACTTGGGTTCGAGCTTTTCAGGTTGAAGTTTCTAAGCATCGCATCCCCAAACTTTTAGAAACGACAGCTTAGCTTTCTTCCCAAACCATAATTCATACGGTGTCGTCTCAACGGATTTAGACGGTGCCCTATTTAAAGTGAATGTAGCTGTCTCTAGAGCGTATCCCCAAAATGATAGCGGTAAATCTGTAAGAGACATCATAGATCGCACCATATCCAATAGAGTGTGATTACGACGTTCGGACACACCATTACGCTGAGGTGTTCCAGGCGGCATGAGTTGTGAAACGATTCCACATTTCCTTAAGTGTGTACCAAATTCATGACTTAAATATTCTCCTCCACGATCTGATCATAAGAACTTTATTTTTCGGTCACGTTGATTCTCTACCTCATTCTGAAATTCCTTGAACTTTTCAAAGGTCTCAGACTTATGTTTCATCAAGTAGACATACCCATATCTACTCAAGTCATCAGTGAGAGTGAGAACATAACGATATCCTCCGCGAGCCTCAACGCTCATTGGACCGCACACATCGGTATGTATGATTTCCAATAAGTTGGTTGCTCGCTCCATTGTTCCGGAGAACGGAGTCTTGGTCATTTTACCCATGAGGCATGGTTCGCATGTGTCAAATGATTCATAATCGAGAGACTCTAAAGTCCATCGAATGGAGCTTCTTCATGCGCTTGACACCAATGTGACCAAGGCAGCGTGCCACAAGTATGTGGGACTATCGTTATCAACTTTACATCTTTTGGTATTCACACTATGAATATGTGTAATATTACGTTCGAGATTCATTAAGAATAAACCATTGACCATCGGAGCATGACCATAAAACGTATCTCTCATATAAATAGAACAACCATTATTCTCGGATTTAAATGAGTAGCCATCTCGTATCAAACGAGATCCTGATTCAATGTTCATGCTCAAACTTGGCACTAAATAACAATTATTGAGGTTTAAAACTAATCCTGTAGGTAAATGTGGAGGTAGCGTGCCGACGGCGATCACATCGACCTTGGAACCATTCCCGACGCGCATCGTAACCTCGTCCTTCGCCAGTCTCCGTTTATTCCGCAGCTCCTGCTGTGAGTTACAAATATGAGCAACGGCACCGGTATCAAATACCCAGGAGTTACGAGCACTGGTAAGGTACACATTAATTACATGTATATCAAATATACCTTTAGTGTTGCCGGCCTTCTTATGCGCTAAGTATTTGGGGCAGTTCCGCTTCAAATGACCCTTCCCTTTGCAATAAAAGCACTCAGTCTCAGGCTTGGGTCCATTCTTTGACTTATTCCCGGCAACTGGCTTACCGGGCGCGGCAACATCCTTGCCGTCCTTCTTGAAGTTCTTCTTACCCTTGCCCTTCTTGAACTTAGTGGTTTTATTGACCATCAACACTTGATGTTCTTTCTTGATTTCAACCTCTGCTGACTCCAGCATTGAAAATACTTCAGGAATAGTTTTCACCATCCCCTACATATTGTAGTTCATCAAAAGCTCTTGTACCTCGGTGGGAGCGACTGAAGGATTCTGTCAATGACCGCCTCGTCTGGGAGGTTAATGTCCAGCTGGGACAGGCGGTTGTGCAACCCAGACATTTTGAGTATGTGCTCACTGACAGAACTATTTTCCTCCATCTTACAACTATTCGGAGACTTCATATCTCTCGACCCGGGCATGAGCTTAGAAAACCATTTTCAGCTCCTCGAACATCTCATATGCTCCGTGTTGCTCAAAACGCTTTTGGAGCCCCGGTTCTAAGCTGTAAAGCATGCCGCACCGAACGAGGGAGTAATCATCAGCAGGAGACTGCCAAGCGTTCATAACGCCTTGGTTCTCAGGATGGGTGCTTCACCTAGCGGTGCTTCTAGGACATATTGTTTCTTGGCTGCTATGAGGATGATCCTCGTGGTTCGGACCCAGTCCGAATAGTTGCTGCCATCATCTTTCAGCTTGGTTTTCTCTAGGAACGCGTTGAAGTTCATGGTGACATGAGCGTTGGCCATTTGATCTACAAGACATTTTGCAAAGATTTTAGACTAATGTTCATGATAACTAAGTTCATGTAATCAAATTATATAATGAACTCCCACTCAGATTTGACATCCTTCTAGTCATCTAAGTGTTACATGATCCGAGTCGACTAGGCCGTGTCCGATCATCACGTCAGACGGACTAGTCATCGTCGGTGAACATCTCCATGTTGATCGTATCTTCCATACGACTCATGTTCGACCTTTCGGTCTCTTGTGTTCCGAGGCCATGTCTGTACATGCTAGGCTCGTCAAGTTAACCTAAGTGTTTTGCATGTGTAAAAATGTCTTACACCCATTGTATGTGAACGTAAGAATCTATCACACCCGATCATCACGCGGTGCTTCGAAACGACGAACTTTAGCAACGGCGCACAGTTAGGGAGAACACTTTCTTGAAATTATTATAAGGGATCATCTTATTTACTACCGTCGTTCTAAGTAAACAAGATGCATAAACATAATAAACATCACATGCAATTATATAGTAGTGACATGATATGGCCAATATCATATAGCTCCTTTGATCTTCATCTTCGGGGCTCCATGATCATCTTGTCACCGCATGACACCATGATCTCCATCATCGTGTCTCCATGAAGTTGCTCGCCAACTATTACTTCTACTACTATGGCTAACACGTTTAGCAATAAAGCAAAGTAATTTACATGGCGTTTCTCAATGACACGCAGGTCATACAAAATAAAGACAACTCCTATGGCTCCTGCCGTTGTCATACTCATCGACATGCAAGTCGTGATTCCTATTACAAGAACATGATCTCATACATCACATATATATCATTCATCATTCATCACAACTTTGGCCATATCACATCACAAAACACTTGCTGCAAAAACAAGTTAGGCGTCCTCTAATTGTTGTTGCAAGTTTTACATGGCTGCAATAGGGTTCTAGCAAGAACGTTTTCTTACCTACGTGAAAGCCACAACGTGATTTGTCAACTTCTATTTACCCTTCATAAGGACCCTTTTCATCGAATCCGCTCCAACTAAAGTGGGAGAGACAGACACCCGCTAGCCACCTTATGCAACTAGTGCATGTCAGTCAGTGGAACCTGTCTCACGTAAGCATACGTGTAAGGTCAGTCCGGGCCGCTTCATCCCACAATACCGCTGAAGCAAGATAAGACTAGTAGCGGCAAGAAAGTTGACAACATCTACGCCCACAACAAATTGTGTTCTACTCGTGCAATAGAGAACTACGCATAGACCTAGCTCTGATACCACTGTAGGGGAACGTTGCATAAAATAAAAAATTTCCTAAGATCACCAGGATCCATCTATGAGTTCATCTAGCAATGAGTGAGAGAGATGCATCTACATACCCTTTGTAGATTGCGTGCGGAAGCGTTCAAGAGAACGGGGTTGAGGGAGTCGTTCTCGTCGTGATCCAAATCACCAGAGATCCTAGCGCCGAACGGACGGCACCTCCGCGTTCAACACACGTATGGTCAGCGTGACATCTCCTCCGTCTTGATCCAGCAAGGGGGAAGGAGAGGTTGATGAAGATCCAGCAGCATGACGGCGTGGTGGTGGATGCAACAGGACTCCGGCAGGGCTTCGCCAAGCAACTGCGGGAGGAGGAAGAGGTGTAGCAGGGGGAGGGAGGGGCCAAGACTCAGGGTGCGGCTGCCCTCCCTCCCTCCTCCTTTATATAGGCCCTGGGGCGGCCACGAGATTGAATCTCCCAAGGGGCGGCGCTGTGGGGGTGGAGTGCCCCCCAAGGCAAGTGGTGCGCCCCCCACCCTAGGGTTTCCAACCCTAGGCGCAGGGGGGCCAAGTGGGGGGCGCACCAGCCCACTAGCGGCTGGTTACCTCCCCACTTCAGCCAACGGGGCCCTCCGGGATAGGTGGCCCCACCCGGTGGACCCCCGGGACCATTCCGATGGTCCCGGTACAATACCGGGTGACCCCGAAACTTTCCCGATGGCCGAAACAGCACATCCTATATATAATTCTTTACCTCCGGACCATTCCGGAACTCCTCGTGACGTCGGGATCTCATCCGGACTCGAACAACTTTAGGTTTGCTGCATACTCATATTCATACAACCCTAAGCCACCGAACCTTAATGTGTAGACCCTACGGGTTCGGGAGACATGCAGACATGACCGAGACCGCTCTCCGGTCAATAACCAACAGCGGGATCTGGATACCCATGTTGGCTCCCACATACTCCTCCATGATCTCATCGGATGAACCACGATGTCGAGGATTCAAGCAACCCCGTATACTATTCCCTTTGTCAATCGGTATGTTACTTGCCCGAGATTCGGTCGTCGGTATCCCAATACCTTGTTCAATCTCGCATCTTGGCAAGTCACTTTACTCGCATCAGTAATGCATGATCCCGTGACCAAACACTTGGTCACTTTGAGCTCATTATGATGATGCATTACCGAGTGGGCCGATGATACCTCTCCGTAATACGGAGTGACAAATCGATCTCGATCCGTGTTAACCCAATGACACTTTCGGAGATACCGTAGTGCACCTTTATAGTCACCCGATTCACGGTGTGACGTTTGGTACACCCAAAGCACTCCTACGGTATCCGGGAGTTACGATCTCATGGTCTAAGGAAAAGATACTTGACATTGGAAAAGCTCTAGCAAAATGAACTACACGATCTTGTGCTATGCTTAGGATTGGGTCTTGTCCATCACATCATTCTCCTAATGATGTGATCCCGTTATCAATGACATCCAATGTCCATAGTCGGAAACCATGACTATCTATTGATCAACGAGCTAGTCAACTAGAGGCTCACTAGGGACATGTTGTGGTCTATGTATTCACACGTGTATTACGATTTCCGGATAATACAATTATAGCATGAATAAAAGACAATTATCACGAACAAGGAAATATAATAATAATCCTTTTATTATTGCCTCTAGGGCATATTTCCAACAGTACCAGCGTATGATGCGGCTGACCGGCCACCTCATGACCGAGACAAAGCGGCATATCATCCTGAAGTCCAGCCCGCTCCCCGTCGCCAGTCAAATAAATACACCAAGGCCCGGGGCTACACGCAGGACCTGCGAGACGTATTGAAAAACAAAGCAGGACATACAAGATCGATCTACGGATCATGGGGCGCACTCAACGCGCGATGACGACGATCGCCATGCGGATATACTAAAAGCAAATCCGGCTGGGTCGAATAGAGCGAACTGGACTTCGTATGAACTGCGTCGTGATACAGCCCGCACGCAGGCGCCCGCACACCCCTATGCTTCACTGATGAAGTAATGGATCATGAATTCCTAGAAGGGTTTAAACCCGTGAACATTGAATCATATGATGGTACTACAGACCCCGCGGTATGGATAGAGGATTTCTTCCTCCACATTCACATGGCTGTGGGGATGATCTACGCCATCAAGTATCTCCCACTAAAACTCAAAGGGCCGGCTCGGCATTGGCTGAATAGCTTGCCGGCAAACTCCATCGGAAGTTGGGAGAACCTGGCAGACGTATTCCTGGACAACTTCCAGGGCACTTATGTGCGACCACCGGATCTTGATGATTTAAGTCACATAACCGAACAGCCCGGAGAGTCAGCCAGAAATTCTGGACTCGGTTCCTAACTAAAAGAACCAAATTGTCGATGTTCGATGCGAAGCCCTAGCGGCCTTTAAACATAACATCCGTGATGAGTGGCTTGCCCGACACTGGGCAAGAGAAGCCAAAATCCATGGCAGCCCTCACGACACTCATGACCCGCTTTTGCGAAAGCGAAAGTGCTACCTCTTGAGTTCTGCGTTGGATTTCCCAAGAGGAGAGGATGATGCGAAGAAAGTAGCGTAAGTATTTCCCTCAGTTTTGAGAACCAAGGTATCAATCCGGAGAGGAGGCTACGCACAAGTCCCTCGTACCTGCACAAAACAATAGCTCCTCGCAACCAACGCGATTAGGGGTTGTCAATCCCTTCACGGTCACTTACGAGACTGAGATCTGATAGAGATGATAAATAATATTTTTTTGGTATTTTTGATATAGAGATGCAAAGTGAAAAGTAAAAGGCAAAGTTAAAACAAAGCAAGTATTAAAGTGATGGAGATTGATATGATGAAAATAGACCCAGGGACCATAGGTTTCACTAGTGGTTTCGCTCAAGAGCATAAGTATTCTACGATGGGTGAACAAATTACTGTTGAGCAATTGACAGAATTGAGCATAGTTATGAGAATATATAGGTATGATCATGTATATAGGCATCACGTCCGAGACAAGTAGACCGACTCCTGCCTGCATCTACTACTATTACTCCACTCATCGACCGATATCCAGCATGCATCTAGAGTATTAAGTTAAAAACAGAGTAACGCCTTAAGCAAGATGACATGATGCAGAGGGATAAATTCATGCAATATGATAAAAACCCCATCTTGTTATCCTCAATGGCAACAATACAATACGTGCCTTGCTGCCCCTTCTGTCACTTGGAAAGGACACCGCAAGATTGAACCCAAAGCTAAGCACTTCTCCCATTGCAAGAACTACCAATCTAGTTGGCCAAACCAAACGGATAATTCGAAGAGACTTGCAAAGATAACCAATCATACATAAAAGAATTCAGAGAAGATTCAAATATTATTCATAGATAAACTTGATCATAAACCCACAATTCATTGGTCTCAACAAACACACCACAAAAAGAAGATTACATCGAATAGATCTCCACGAGAGAGGGGGAGAACATTGTATTGAGATCCAAAAAGAGAGAAGAAGCCATCTAGCTACTAGCTATGGACCCGAAGGTCTGAAGTAAACTACTCACACTTCATTGGAGGGGCTATGGTGATGATGTAGAAGCCCTCCGTGGTGGATGCCCCCTCCGTCGGAGGTCCGGAATAGGCCCCAAGATGGGATCTCGTGGATCAAGGCATGGGAGACGTCACCGGGCTGTACGTGTGTTGAACGCGGAGGTGCCGTCCGTTCGGCACTAGGATCTCCGGTGATTTGGATCACGATGAGTACGACTCCTTCAACCCCGTTCTCATGAACGCTTCCGCTTAGCGATCTACAAGGGTATGTAGATGCACTCTCCTTCCCCTCGTTGCTAGTTTCTCCATAGATAGATCTTGGTGACACGTAGGAAAATTTTGAATTTCTGCTACGTTCCCCAATAGTGGTATCAGAGCCAGGTTTATTGCGTAGATTCTTTGCACGAGTAGAACACAAAGTAGTTGTGGGCGTTGATTTTGTTCAATATGCTTACCGTTACTAGTCCAATCTTGCTTCGACGGTATTGTGGGATGAAGCGGCCGGACCGACCTTACACGCATTTCTTCGTGAGACAGGTTCCACGGACTGACATGCACTTGGTGCATAAGGTGGCTAGCGGTGCCGATCTCTCCTACTTTAGTCGGAACGGATTCGATGAAAAGGGTCCTTATGAAGGGTAAATAGCAATTGGCATATCACGTTGTGGTTTTGCGAGGTAAGAAACGTTCTTGCTAGAAACCCATAGCAGCCACGTAAAACATGCAATCAACAATTAGAGGACGCCTAACTTGTTTTTGCAGGGTATGCTATGTGATGTGATATGGCCAAGAAGAATGTGATGAGCGATATGTGATGTATGAGATTGATCATGTTCTTGTAATAGGATTCACGACTTGCATGTCGATGAGTATGACAACCGGCAGGAGCCATAGGAGTTGTCTTTATTTATTGTATGACCTGCGTGTCATTAAACAACGCCATGTAATTACTTTACTTTATTGCTAACGGTAGCCATAGTAGTAGAAGTAATAGTTGGCGAGACAACTTCATGAAGACACGATGATGGAGATCATGATGATGGAGATCATGGTGTCATGCGGTGACGATGATGATCATGGAGCCCCAAGATGGAGATCAATGGAGCTATATGATATTGGCCATATCATGTCACTACTATATAATTGCATGTGATGTTTATTATGTTTATGCATCTTGTTTACTTAGAACGACGGTAGTAAATAAGATGATCCCTTACAACAATTTCAAGAAGTGTTCCCCCCTAACTGTGCACCGTTGCCAAAAGTTCGTCGCTTCTAAGCACCACGTGATGATCGGGTGTGATGGATTCTTACGTTCATATACAACGGGTGTTGACGAGCCTAGCATGTACAGACATGGCCTCGAAACACACGCAATACACTTAGGGATAACTTGACGAGCCTAGCATGTACAGACATGGCCTCGGAACACAGAGACCGAAAGGTCGAGCATGAGTCGTATAGTAGATACGATCAACATGAAGATGTTCACCGATGATGACTAGTCCGTCTCACGTGATGATCGGACACGGCCTAGTTGACTCGGATCATGTAATCACTTAGATGACCAGAGGGATGTCTATCTGAGTGGGAGTTCATAAGATGAACTTAATTATCTTGAACATAGTCAAAAGACCTTTTGCAAATTATGTAAAAGCTCGCGCTTTAGTTCCACTGTTTAGACATGTTCCTAGAGAAAATATAGTTGAAAGTTGAAAGTAGCGATTATGCGGACAGTAGAAAGCTTATGTCCTTAATGCACCGCTCAGTATGCTGAACCCCAAACGTCGTTTGTGGATGTTGCGAACATCGGACATACACGTTTTGATAACTACGTGATAGTTCAGTTAAACGGTTTAGAGTTGAGGCACGAAAGACGTTTTCGAAATGTCGCGTATGAGATGTTTCGAGGGCTGAAATTGGGATTTCAAGCTCGTGCCCACGTCAAGAGGTATAAGACCTCCGATGATTTTCTTAGCCTGCAAACTAAGGGAGAAAAGCTCAATCGTTGAGCTTGTGCTCAGATTGTCTGAGTGCAACGATCACTTGAATCGAGTGGGAGTTAATCTTCCTGATGAGATAGTGATGTTTCTCCAAAGTCATTGCCACCAAGCTGCTAGAGCTTCGTGATGAACTATAACATATCAGGGATAGATATGATGATCCTTGAGGTATTCACGATGTTTGACACCGCGAAAGTAGAAATCAAGAAGGAGCATCAATTGTTGATGGTTGATGAAACCACTAGTTTCAAGAAGGGCAAGGGCAAGAAGGGGCACTTCATGAAACGGCAAATCAGTTGCTGCTCCAGTGAAGAAACCCAAGGTTGAACCCAAACCCGAGACTAAGTGCTTCTGGAATAAGGGGAACTGCCACTGGAGCAGCATTACCCTAGATACTTGGTAGATTTAGAAGGCTGGCAAGGTCGATAGAAGTATATTGGATATACATTATGTTAATGTGTTCTTTACTAGTACTCCTAGTAGCACCAGGGTATTAAGATACCGGTTCGGTTGCTAAGTGTTGGTAACTCGAAATAAAAGAGCTACGGAATAAATGGAGACTAGCTAAAGGTGAGCTGACGATATCGTTGAAATGTTTCCAAGTTTGATGTGATCAAACATCGCACGCTCCCTCTACCATCAAGATTAGTATTAAAACCTGAATAATTGTCATTTGGTGTTTGCGTTGAGCATAGACATGATTGGATTATGTCTATCGCATGTCTGTTATTCATTTAAGGAGAATAATGGTTATTCTATTTATTTTGAATAATACCTTCAATGGTCTTGCACCTAAAGGAATGGTTTATTGAATCTCGATCGTAGTGATACACATTTTCATGCCAAAAGATATAAGATAGTAATGATAGTACCACTTACTTGTGGCACTGCCATGTAAGTCATATTGGTATAAAACGCATGAAGAAGCTCCATGTTGATGGATCTTTGGACTCACTCGTTTTTTGAAAAGTTTGAGACATGCAAACCATGTCTATTGGTCTATACGCATGATGAAACTCCATGCAGATGGATCGCTTGAGATATGCAAATCACACCACATGGGCAAGATGACTAAAAGCCTCGTTTTTTTCAGTAAAATGGAACAAGAAAGAAACTTGTTGGAAGTAACTCATTTTGATGTGCGCAGTCCAATGAGTGCTGAGGCATGCAGTGAATATCGTTATGTTCTGACTTCACAGATGATTCGAGTAGATGTTGAGTATATTTGCTTGATGAAACACAAGTCTGAATTATTGAATGGTTCAAATAATTTTAGAGTGAAGTTTAAGATCTTCGTGACAAGAGGATAGAATGTCTATGATATGATCATAGAGATGAATATCTGAGTTACGAGTTTTGGCACACAATTAAGACATTGTGGAAATTGTTTCACAATTAGTACCGCCTGGAACACCATAGTGTGATGGTGTGTCCGAACATCATAGTTGCACCCTATTGGATATGGTGCGTAGCATGATGTATCTTATCGAATTACCACTATCGTTCATGGGTTAGGCATTAGAGACAACCGCACTCACTTTAATAGGGCACCACGTTACTCCGTTGAGACGACACCGTATGAACTATGGTTTAGAGAAACCTAAGCTGTCGTTTCTTAAAAGTTTGGGGCTGCGACGCTTATGTGAAAAGTTTCAGGTTGATAAGCTCGAACCCAAAAGCGGATAAAATACATCTTCATAGGACACCCAAAACAGTTGGGTATACCTCCTAATTCAGATCCGAAAGCAATAGGGATTGTTTCTTTAATCGGGTCCTTTCTCGAGGAAAAGTTTGTCTCGAAAAGTTGAGTGGGAGGATGGTGGAGACTTGATGAGGTTATTGAACCGTCACTTCAACTAGCGTGTAGCAGGGCACAGGAAGTTGTTCCCGTGGCACATACACCAATTGAAGTAGAAGCTTATGATAGTGATCATGAAGTTTCGGATCAAGTCACTACTGTACCTCGTAGGGTGACAAGGATGCATACTACTTCAGAGTGGTATGCAATCCTGTCTTAGAGGTCATGTTGCTAGACAACAATGAACCTACGAGCTATGGAGAAGTGATGGTGGGCCCGGATTCCGATGAATGCCTCGAGGCCATAAAATCCGAGAAAGGATCCATGACTTTGGTGGACTTGCCCGATGATCGGCAAGCCATTGAGATAAATGGATCTTTAAGAAGAAGACGGACGTGGACGGTAATATCACCGTCTATGAAACTCGACTTGTGGCAAAGAGTTTTCACAAGTTCAAGGAGTTGACTACGATGAGATTTTCTCATCCGTAGCGATGCTTAAGTCCGTCGGAATCATGTTAGCATAAGCTGCATTTATGAAATCTGGCAGATGGATGTCAAAATGAGTTTCCTTACCAAGTTTTCGTAAGGAAAGGTTGTATGTGATACAATCAGAAAGTTTTGTCGATCCTAAGGATGCTAAAAGGTATGCTGGCTCCAGCGATCCCTTCTAAGGACTGGAGTAAGCATCTCGGAGTTGGAATGTGCGCTTTGATGTGATGATCAAAGATTTTGGGTTTATACAAAGTTTATGAGAAACTTGTATTTCCAAAGAAGTGAGTGGGAGCACTATAGAATTTCTGATGAGTATGTGTCGTTGACATATAGATGATCAGAAATGATGTAGAATTTTCTGTAAAGCATATAGGGTTATTTGAAAAGTGTTTTCAAGTGAAAACCTGGATTAAGCTACTTGAACATTGAGCATCAAGATCTATGAGGATGGATCAAAAACGCTCAATAGTACTTTCAAATGAGCACATACCTTGACATAATCTTGAAAGTGTTCAAGATGGATCAGTCAAAGAAGGAGTTCTTGCCTGAGTTGTAAGGTATGGAGTTAAGAGTTAAAAGCTCGACCACGGCAGAAAAGAGAGAAAGGATGAAGGTCGTCCCCTATGCTTCAGACATAGGCTCTATAGTATGCTATGCTGTGTACCGCACCGGAAGTGTGCCTTGCCATGAGTCAGTCAAGGGGTACAAGAATGATCCAGGAATGGATCATTGGACAGTGGTCAAAATTGTCCTTGGAGTAAATAAGGACATGTTTCTCGATTATGGAGGTGATAAAGAGTTCGGCGTAAAGGGTTACGTCGATGCAAGCTTTAACACCTATCCGAGTGACTCTGAGTAGCAAACCGGATACGTATAGTGGAGCAACCATTTGGAATAGCTTCAAGTGGAGCGTGGAAGCAGCATTTATAATATGACCTAGAAATTTGCAAAGCACACACGGATCTGAAAGGTTCAGACCCGTTGACTAAAACCCGTTGACTAAAACCTCTCTCACAAGCAAAACATGATCAAACCTCAGAACTCATTGAGTCTAAATCACATGATGATGTGAACTAGTTTACAGACACTAGTAAACTCTTTGGGTGTTGGTCACATGGTGATGTGACCTATCAGTGTTAATCACATGACGATGTGAACTAGATTATTGACTCTAGTGCAAGTGGGAGACTGTTGGAAATATGCCCTAGACACAATAATAAATTAGTTATTATTATTATATTTCCTTGTTCATGATAATCGTTTATTATCCATGCTATAATTGTATTGATAGGAAACTCAAATACATGTGTGGATGCATAGACAACACCATGTCCCTAGCAAGCCTCTATTGGCTAGCTCGTTGATCAATAGATGGTTACGGTTTCCTAACCATGGACATTGGATGTCATTGATAACGGATCACATCATTAGTAGAATGATGTGATGGACAAGACCCAATCCTAAGCCTAGCACAAAGATCGTAGTTCGTATGCTAAAGCTTTTCTAATGTCAAGTATCATTTCCTTAGACCATGAGATTGTGCAACTCCCGGATACCGTAGGAATGCTTTGGGTGTACCAAACGTCACAACGTAACTGGGTGGCTATAAAGGTGCATTACAGGTATCTCCGAAAGTGTCTGTTGGGTTGGCACGAATCGAGACTGGGATTTGTCACTCCGTGTAAACGGAGAGGTATCTCTAGGCCCACTCGGTAGGACATCATCATAATGTGCACAATGTGACCAAGGGGTTGATCACGGGATGATGTGTTACGGAACGAGTAAAGAGACTTGCCGGTAACGAGATTGAACAAGGTATAGGATACCGACGATCGAATCTCGGGCAAGTACAATACCGCTAGACAAAGGGAATTGTATACGGGATCGATTGAGTCCTTGACATCGTGGTTCATTCGATGAGATCATCGTGGAACATGTGGGAGCCAACATGGGTATCCAGATCCGCTGTTGGTTATTGACCGGAGAACGTCTCGGTCATGTCTACATGTCTCCCGAACCCGTAGGGTCTACACTTAAGGTTCGATGGCGCTAGGGTTATAAAGGAAGTTTGTATGTGGTTACCGAATGTTGTTTGAGTCCGGATGAGATCCCGGACGTCACGAGGAGTTCGGAATGGTCCGGAGGTAAAGATTTATATATGGAAAGTTGTTGTTGGGTTCCGAAAAAGTTCGGTTTTTTCGATATTGTACTGGAAGCTTCTGAAGGTTCGGAGGATTCGGAGGGGTCGGAGGTCCGGAAATTGTTCCACCACGTCCAATACAGTAGCATGGGCTGTAGGGGGGCGCCCTAGCCTTAATGGGCCAGGGGCACCAGCCCCCCCAAGGCCCATGCGCATGGGAAGGGGGAAACCCTAAGGGGGAGGGCCTCCACTTGACTTGGGAGGCACTCCTCCCCCTCTTGGCCGCCCCCCAAGTCCCATCTAGGGCTGGCCGCACCCCTTGGGGTGGGAAACCCTAAAGGGGGCGCAGCCCCCCTTTCCCCCTATATATACTTGAGGTTTTGGGCTGCCCAACACACATGAGTTCTCTCCCTCTTGGTGCAGCCCTGCCTCTCCTCCTCCTCCTCTCCCTTGGTGCTTGGCGAAGCCCTGCGGGATTGCCACGCTCCTCCACCACCACCACGCCGTTGTGTTGCTGCTGGATGGAGTCTTCCTCAACCTCTCCCTCTCTCCTTGCTGGATCAAGGCATGGGAGACGTCACCGGGCTGTACGTGTGTTGAACGCGGAGGTGCCGTCCGTTCGGCACTAGGATCTCCGGTGATTTGGATCACGATGAGTACGACTCCTTCAACCCCGTTCTCATGAACGCTTCCGCTTAGCGATCTACAAGGGTATGTAGATGCACTCTCCTTCCCTCGTTGCTAGTTTCTCCATAGATAGATCTTGGTGACACGTAGGAAAATTTTGAATTTCTGCTACGTTCCCCAACATCATTTTCGTCACACAAAGGTGTTCCCAACTTCTATACCCCCGATGACAAGCCAAGCAATTGTTTGATACTTAAATAATCTCAAACTTTTTCAACCTTCACGCAATACATGAGCGTGAGCCACGGATATGGCACTATGTGTGGAATAGAATATGATGATGGGGATTGTGTGGAGAAGACAAAAAAGAGAGAAAGTCTCACATTGACGAGGATAATCAACGGGCTATGGAAATGCCCATCAATTGATGTCAACATGAGGAGTAGGGATTGCCATGCAACGGATGCACTAGAGCTATAAATGAATGCTCAACAAAACAAAACTAGTGGGTGTGCATCCAACTTGCTTGCTCACGAAGACCTAGGGCATTTGAGGAAGCCCATCGTAGGAATGTACAAGCCAAATTCTATAATGAAAAATTCCCACTAGTATGAAAAAGACAACTTATGAGACTCACTATATGAAAAACATGGTGCTACTTTGAAGAACAATATATGAGACTCACTACATGAAGAACAAGGTGCTACTTTGAAGCACAAGTGTGGAAAAAGAGATAGTAACATTGCCCCCTTTTTTTTGGGCCTTTCTTTTTTTTCTTTTTGGCCTTTCTTTTTTTTCTCTTTTTTTAATTGGGCAATGCTCTAATAATGATGATCGTCACACTTTTATTGATTACAACATAAGGATTACAACTCGAAACTAGAACAAGATATGACTCTATATGAATGTCTCCGGCGGTGTACCGGGATGGTGCAATGAATCAAGAGTGACATGTATGAAAAATAATGCATGGTGTCTTTTCCAGAAATACGATGTCAACTACATGATCATGCAACGGCAATATGACAAAAGTAAAGTATATCATGATGATGATCAGAACGGTGGAAAGTTGCATGGCAATATATCTCGGAATGTCTATGGAAATGCCATAATAGGTAGGTATGGTGGCTGTTTTGAGGAAGATATAAGGAGGTTTATGTGTGATAGAGCGTATCGTATCACGGGGTTTGGATGCACCAGCGAAGTTTGCACCAACTCTCAAGGTGGAAAGGTAAAAGTGCGTATAATCCATGGACTCAACATTAGTCAAAAGAACTCATATACTTATTGCAAAAATTTAGAAGTCATCAAAAATCAAGTACTATGAGAATGCTCCTAGGGGATAGATTGGTAGGAAAAGACCATCGCCGTCCCCGACCGCCACTCATAAGGATGCACAAGCCAGGTACACTTCATGTTTCAAATTTGTTACACAACTTTAACCATACGTGCATGCTACGGGATTTGCTAACTTCAACACAAGCATTCTTTAAATTCATAATCACCCAACTATCATGACTTTAATATCACTACCTCCATATCTCAAAACAATTATCAAGTATCAAACTTTTCTTAGTAATCAACGCACTCAAAAGAAAGTTTCACATATCTTGAATACCAAGTATACTAATTTTAAGAAAATTACCATGCTATTAACGACTCTCAAAATAATCTAAGTGAAGCATGAGAGATCAATAGTTTCTTTAAAACAAATCCACCACCGTGCTCTAAAAGATCTAAGTGAAGCACTAGAGCAAAAATTATCACGCTCAAAAGATATAAGTGAAGCACTATGAGCAAAACTATCAAGCTCAAAAGATATAAGTGAAGCACATAGAGTATTCTATCAAATTCCAATTTATGTATGGCTCTCTCAAAAGGTGTGTTCAGCAGGGATGATTGTGGTAAACTAACAAGCAAAGACGGAAATAATACAAGATGCTCCAAGCAAAACACATATCACGTGGTGAATAAAAATATAGCTCCAAGTAAATTACCGATGGAAGTAGACGAAAGAGGGGATGCCTTCCGGGGCATCCCCAAGCTTTGACTTTTTGGTGTCCTTGGATTATCTTGGGGGTGCCATGGGCATCCCCAAGCTTAGGCTCTTGCCACTCCTTGTTCCATAATCCATCAAAAGAATTTACCCAAAACTTGGAAACTTCACAACACAAAACTCAATAGAAATCTCGTGAGCTCCATTAGAGAAAGAAAACAAAAGACTAATTTAAGGTACTGTAATGAACTCATTCTTTATTTATATTCGTGTTAAACCTACTGTATTCCAACTTCTCTATGATTATAAACTATTTTACAAGCCATAGATTCATCGAAATAAGCAAACAACACACGAAAAACAGAATCTGTCAAAAACAGAACAGTCTGTAGTAATCTGTAACTAACGCAAACTTCTGGAACTCCAAAAATTCTAACAAAATAGGACGACCTAGAAAATTTGTTTAATGATCAGAAGCAATTGGAATCAGTATTTTATCTAGTTCTGGTGATTTTTAACAATAGTTTTCATGAACGGAAAGATTCTGGAAATTACAGCAAGATCAAATAACTATCATCCAAGAAGATCCTATAGGTCTAACTTGGCACAAACACTAATTAAAACATTAAACCACATCTAAACAGAGGCTAGATGGATTATTTATTCCTAAACAGAAGCAAAAGCAACAAAAACTAAAAATAAAATTGGGTTGCCTCCCAACAAGCGCTATCGTTTAACGCCCCTAGCTAGGCATAAAAGCAAGGACAGATTTAAGTATTGCCGTCTTTGGTAGGCAATCCCTAAGTGGCTCTCATGATAGATTCATATGGTAATTTTATTTTCTTTATAGAAAAGTGTTATATGCCTTTCTTTAATGGAAATTGGAATCTAATATTCCCTTCCTTCATATCAATAATTGCACCAATCGTTGTAAGGGAAGGTCTACCAAGAATAATAGGACAAGAAGGATTGCAATCTATATCAAGAACGATAAAATCTACGGGCACATAATTCCTATTTGCAAAAATAAGAACATCATTAATTCTTCCCATAGACTTTTTAATAGTGGAATCCGCCAGATGCAAGTTTAGAGAGCAATCATCAAAGTCACGGAAATCTAGCAAATCACACAAAGTTTTGGGGATAGTGGAGACACTAGCACCCAAATCACACAAAGCATAAAACTCATGATCTTTAATTTTAATTTTGATAGTTGGTTCCCACTCATCATAAAGTTTTCTAGGGATAGAAACTTTCAACTCAAGTTTTTCTTCATAAGATTGCATCAAGGCATCAACAATATGTTCAGTAAAGGCTTTGTTTTGAGTATAAGCATGAGGAGAATTTAGCACCGATTACAACAAGGAAATACAATCAATTAAAGAGCAACTTTCATAATTAAATTCCTTGAAATCCAATATAGTGGGTTTAGCAACATCTAGGTTTTTATTTCTTTCAATCCCACATTTATCAATTTCATCATCAAGATCTAAATACTTTGAATTTTTGGAACGCCTTCTAGGTAAAGGTAGATCATATTCAGTTTCATCAAGATTCATATTGCAAAACAAAGGTTTAATGGGGGACACACCAATAACTTTTAGATCTTCATCTTGATTTTCATAGGAATTCGGTTTAGCGGCCCTCTTATTGACTAAGGTAGCCTGCATATCCGAAATTTCGGCGGTCAACTTTTCAAGACGAGCAATTTGGGATCTTATACCATCAAATTCTTTAGACATATCATCGAGCTCTTTATTCATATAACTCATAAAACCTTTTTGTTCCTTAAGCTCGTTTCCAAAGAAATTATTCTGTTCAAATTGCAGAACCATAAACTTCCTGACATTGGTTTCGATCTCCTCTAACCTTTTAAGGTGAAGATCACCAAATCTAGGTAGAGCCATCGCGACAAACAAGCAATCCAACAGACGAGCAAACAAAAGGCAAGCGAGAAAAATGCAAACAGGAAAAAGAGGAGGAGATTGGTAAAGAGAGGGCGAATAAAACAGCAAGGGTGAAGTGGGGGAGAGGAAAATGAGAGGCAAATGGCAAATAATGTAATGTGGGAGATAGGGATTGTGATGGGTACTTGGTATGCAGACTTTAATGGTGCCAGAAGTGGCTTGTTGTTAGGAGTCCAAGTCTTGACTTGCTCTTGCGTAAGCCTCCCCAGCAACGGCACCAGAAATTCTTCTTGCTACCTCTTGAGCACTGCGTTAGATTTCCCCGAAGAGGAGAGGATGATGCAGTAAAGTAGCGTAAGTATTTCCCTCAGTTTTTGAGAACCAAGGTATCAATCCAGTAGGAGGCTACGCACAAGTCCCTCGTACCTGCACAAAACAATAGCTCCTCGCAACCAACGAGATTAGGGGTTGTCAATCCCTTCACGGTCACTTACTTAGACCTGAGATCTGATAGAGATGATAAATAATATTTTTTTGGTATTTTTGATGTAGAGATGCAAAGTGAAAAGTAAAAGGCAAAGTAAAAACAAAGCAAGTATTAAAGTGATGGAGATTGATATGGTGAAAATAGACCCGGGGGCCATAGGTTTCACTAGTGGCTTCTCTTAAGAGCATAAGTATTCTACGGTGGGTGAACAAATTACTGTTGAGCAATTGACAGAATTGAGCATAGTTATGAGAATATCTAGGTATGATCATGTATATAGGCATCACGTCCGAGATTAGTAGACCGACTCCTGCCTGCATCTACTACTATTACTCCACTCATCGACCGCTGCCCCTTCAAGCTGCCCCTTCTGTCACTCGATAAATTCATGCAATATGATAAAAACCCCATCTTGTTATCCTCGATGGCAACAATACAATACGTGCCTTGCTGCCCCTTCTGTCACTGGGAAAGGACACCACAAGATTGAACCCAAAGCTAAGCACTTCTCCCATTGCAAGAACTACCAATCTAGTTGGCCAAACCAAACGGATAATTCAAAGAGACTTGCAAAGATAACCAATCATACATAAAAGAATTCAGAGAAGATTCAAATATTATTCAGAGATAAACTTGACCATAAACCCACAATTCATCTTATCTCAACAAACACACCGCAAAAAGAAGATTACATCGAATAGATCTCCACGAGAGAGGGGGAGAACATTGTATTGAGATCCAAAAAGAGATAAGAAGCCATCTAGCTACTAGCTATGGACCCGAAGGTCTGAAGTAAACTACTCACACTTCATCGGAGGGGCTATGGTGATGATGTAGAAGCCCTCCGTGGTGGATGCCCCCTCCGGCGGAGCTCCGAAACAGGCCCCAAGATGGGATCTCGTGGATACAGGAAGTTGCGGCGGTGGAATTAGGTTTTTGGCTCCTGTTCTGATCGTTTGGGGGTACGTAGGTATATATATAGGAGGAAGGAGTATGTCGGTGGAGAAACAGGGGGCCCACGAGGCAGGGGCGCGCCCTAGGGGGGGCCCACCCTCGTGACCGCCTCTGGTACTTTTTGGAGTAGGGTACAAGTCTCCTGGATCACGTTTGGTGAGAAAATCACGTTCCCGAAGGTTTCATTCCGTTTGATATTCTATTTCTTCGAAACACTGAAATAGGCAAAAAAACAGCAATTCTGGGCTGGGCCTCCAGTGAATAGGTTAGTCCCAAAAATAATATAAAAGTGGAGATTAAAGACCAATATAGTCCAAAACAGTAGATAAAGTAGCATGGAGCAATCAAAAATTATAGATATGTTGGAGACGTATCAGCGAGGATAGCTGGTTGGTCCGCAGCAACAACACAGCAAGTAATCCCGCACATCATAGGCCGTAGATAGCAACGCAAACCCCGACGCAAAAACACAAGCATCCCCAAATGGTGATAATGTCAAGACACGGCAGTCAATGCCGGATTCAGTGGCTCTAAGTCAGGTCAGCGGAAAAGCCATTCAAAATAACAATTCGGGCCCGCCCACCTGGACCGCATACTCGACCATCCATGCCAAATTCATGGCACCCCAGGAACACCAGCCAATCATACCAACAGAGAATGCTGGGACTTCAAACAAGCCGGTAGGTCAGGTGCTGAAAACAAGGAGAAGGGGTCTCAAAGCGATGATGGCAACGAGGAGCCCAGATCACCGAATACAGGAGGGCAAAAGAAATCTCCCCTACAAATCAAAACGGTGAACGTGATAAACGCCACCCACATTCCCAACCTGGAACGAATGCGCATCCTTAGGGCTGTCGACTTAACGGAACCAGTCGCCCCACAATATAAACTAGGGCCGATCACCTTCAACCGCACGGATCGTCCGGTTAATACCAATCAGGGCAATTCAGCCGCACTAGTCCTCGACCCAATAATTAACGGGTTCCACCTCACACGAGTCCTTATGGACGGAGGCAGCAGTCTAAACCTGCTTGACCAGGACACAGTGCGCAAGTTGGGTATCGATCATTCGATGATCAAGCCCACTAAAGCCACCTTTAAAGGTATTATACCAGGCGTGGAGGCCAGCTATACAGGCTCCATCGCCCTTGAGGTAGTCTTCGGATCACCGTACAATTACCGTGTCGAAGAGTTAATCTTCGACATCGTCCCCTTTTGCAGTGATTATCAAGCACTGCTCGGACGAACCGCGTTCGCTCGATTCAACGCAGTGCCACATTATGCCTACCATAAGCTAAAGATGCCCAGTCCGCGCGGCGTCATCACGGTTAATGGCAAGGCCGAACTCCCCCTCGATGCCAAAGAGTATACCGCTACTTTAACAGCAGAAGCAATGAGTGGGACCTTTCAATCGAACCTTGAGTCGACGGCCAAGCCCCCGGACACCATCAAAGGAGTCTGAACTACTTCGCGGCAGGACAGCCCGGCTCGTCCAGAGCTCAATCAAACACTCCAGCAAAAGCCAGGACATGCCACATACTGCGGCTCAACCGCTCTGTGGCATACAAACATTTCTTGCATTTTCTTTATGGGTTCATTTTTTCCAAGGCCAGGACCGGCAATATGGAAACAGCTCGGACGCGACGGGAACCCTTAGATATTCCCCTCGATGGCCATCCGACTGCACTGCGGATCCACACACAGCTTCTTCCCGCCTGGTCTCATCATGTTCCACAGTCATTTTCTCTTTTTATTACATCACATGTATTCATACGCATCAACGTATTATTCAAATACAACATGTGGATTTATATGACGCTTATCTGCTGTTATCTCTTATTGAAACTCTTTTGTCAAATGGCATCCGTACACCGCGATATGCCTTAATATGCCAGGGGCTTCGTTTTACCCATAATACGGCAATAAAGCCCGAACACCTTCATGGTAGTTCGGCACCCCGAACTTATAGCATTATATGCATCAGCTCCAAATCATGTCTTGGGTCAAATGTTGGGTTTGCCCGGCACCCATGTTTTGCTGCCTTACGTTCCGCTATATCTGCTAAGGCGGCACATGGAGAACTACTGCAATTGTGTCCCGGTTCTTTCAGACGAGCACCTCAGTAGAGAAAGCCGAAAAGTGACTTTCATGATACGGCGAGAGCTGGTCAGCTGTTCGAGAGGTCATAAAATCTTTAAGGATTTCATCCGCATAATTCCATAACCAATGCAGCGTGCGATGGATCGGCTCTTCTTCCGATCAGGTGCTTATAGAGCCCCTCGTGCGGTCTTCCGAACACCAGGGGCTGCGCCTACCTTCCTTTCCTAAAGCTCCTATGGCTAAGTGAGAGTGATAAAGACCAATAGTCTGATTGCCTGGTTCGTTGTGCTGAACACCTCCTTCGAAGGACCCAAAACTGGGATAAAGAGTGATTAGGTTATCCCGAACACCCCCGTACTTCCTACGTGGGGGCAGAAGCCGACGACTGGCCAACTCTCAGGATTAATATATAAAACGGCCGCGCAGGAGGATAAACTTTCATATAACAGGCAATAAATAATAGAAATGACCTTGTTCAACATTACAAAGGATGACATGATTGTATTCATGGAAATATAATCTCCTTGGTGCATTGCTCCACCGCAAGGCAGGATCCTTTCAGGACACTTTCATAATATAACTCAGGCTTGCAGTGCTCCTTTCCCTCCGGCGGCCCCTCGGTCAACAGCTTTTCAGCATCCATCTTCCCCCAATGCACCTTTGCACGGACGAAGGCCATTCGCACACCCTCTATACAGACCGACCGCTTGATGACGTCCAGTCGAGGGCAGGCACTCACAAGCCGCTTCACGAGCCCGAAATAGCTGCTTGGAATCGGCTCGACGGGCCATAGCCGGATAATCAAATCCTTCATGGCTAGCTCGCCGCCTTATGCAGTTCGATCAACTGCTTTAGTTGATCGGCGAAAGGCACCGGATAATTCGGTGCCAGATACTGCGACCAGAAGAGCTTATCCGCAGTGTTCCTTTCTTCGACTCGGTAGAATTGTGCTGTATCAGATATGCTGCGGGGCAGCTCCGCAAATACCCCTAGAGAAATCTGAACTCAAGATTAGAAACATGATTTTCTCCCCAAATACTTGCTTTACATGGAACAAGCCTTACCCGCCGTGATCTTCCTCGCCTATTGGATCTCCTGCAGGGCACCTTGGGTTTCCCCCTGGGCATCACATGCAGCCTGATGAGCCTTGGTAAGTTCGGACTCTTTCTCCATTGGACTCCGCTCCACGGCCTTGCATCTTTTCACGACCTCTTGAAGCTCTTTATCAGCTTCAATAACCCTGCCCTCGTACTTCTCACGAAGAGCCCGCTCTGCGGCTGCCTTTCTCTCGGCCTCCGCCACAACCCTTTTAAGAGCCTCGACTTCGGTCATCGCCCCTGGCGCCAATCATGAAATATATTTTAAATTCCTTCGCACTGAACGTGAGCAAGGTTTGTGCATACCTTGTTTATCCTCCAACTTCCTTTACAACTGGCCCAATTCTTGTGTGGCTCGCTCCAGACTTTCATTTAGTCCGGAGACCTCCGCAGTATCAGAGGCGGCAGTCGTTACAGACGCCTGTTTATAAAAGAAGAGAGGTAAATGTCATCAAGTGAGTCTCCTGCGAACATAGATTTGATCCTCTGTCCGGTTCTCTCTCTCACCGAACAATGTATCAGGGGCTACTATCTATACTGTGACACTATTCGAAACCTCATAAAACAAACCTAAAAGCCTCTTATAAGGATAATACAGGCTTCATTTAGTCCACTCTCTGCAGACTGAATCTTCTCAATCGCCGCAACCATATGGGCACGGTGTTCATCGACGATGGAGGCGCTTTTCAGCGCCGCCAATAAAGTATCCAGCACCTCTGGTTGGACAGAGGTTGCCGGTGGAACAGGTACACCCCCTCTAGCTGAGGGAGGCCGTCTGCCTGATTCTGGAACCATATTGGTCTCTGGAATTGCGTCCGGCTGGGGGCCGAATTCAAGATGGCTCCCTCCGACGACGCCCATGGGAGCCATCTCTCCCATGTGTCCGACCCCTGAAGTTTGACCCCTGGCGCCACCTTTGCAATCTCCCCTTCCCCCCTCCTTGGCCTGGGCCCTCCTGGGACGAAGCCTCGGTGTCATTCACATATTTGGGGGAAGGGGCCTTCGGGGGTGTCCCGCTCTCCTTAGCGTCCGAGCCTAGCAAATCCTCCGACGAGGATTGCTCGGCGCGGGGCCTCGCCGGACTACATAAAGTATGGCCCAGAATAAAATATTATGCCATGATGAGTCTGGACGCATAAACATGTTCGGTTACTCACGAGTTCACCAGGGGCTGAGCCCGGGGATCCCACTCCGGGCTGCTATCAGCGGCGGCGGACTCCTCTGGAAGAGGAGTTTTTCCCTTCTTAGGTGACTCGGCCTCCAAGGATGTGGAGGCTGTCCTTTTCTTTGTTTCCCCCGCTGGGGTTCGTCTTCCTCCTCCTCGTGGTCATGTTCGGAGGATGAACGGGCATTGGAGTCTTCGGATATCGTGTCCGAGGCACCACGATGAGGGAGGTCGCCCCTTGTCTTCTTGGCCTCTTTCTCGGCCTTCCTCTTCGGCACCTTGTAAGGCGCCGGGACAATAGATCCGCCCCGCCTTCTTCGTCCAGCCCTAGGAGAGTTGTGGAAAATACATTAAGCGTTGCCCTTGAGTTATGCGAATAAAACTTATAGTGCTTACCGAACTTGTGAGGCGGGACAGGTGGTACCCGCGGTCCTCGGCTGAGTCCGGCCATGATTTGCCGGACTTAAATAGCACCTTCCAGATGTCTTTGTGTGAGGAGCCAAAGAGCTCTCGCAGGGTCTGGTGCTTGGACGGGTCGAATTCCCATAAAACTGAGTTTCCTAGTTATAAATACGTGGAGAGTTGAACAAAACGGGCAAACTGCAAAGGTGTATGCTTGTAACACAATAGACAAGGGGGGAAAACAGAGAAAGAAAAAAAAATGAAGTATGGGAGAGAGGTACCTTCATTTCATCAAACAATATATCCATCTGCATATGTAACACATATGAGACATCCCACCCATTTTTTTTATCAAACTTCAAAAAATAGCGCGAGCGACATGAATCAAACTCAAGATCTTTTGGTCTAAGCACAACCACACTAACCAACTAGGACATCCTAATGCTTGCGCCTATTTATATTTTTTTTTGTTTCTTGTACTTCAGTCCATCGCTGGGCCGGCCCATTGTTGAACCGGTCCTTTTATCACTATTCCTTTTTTGTTTTTTCTATCCATTTTTTCTTTTTTTAGAAATGCTCACAATTATAATTTATTTTCAAATTTGAAAAAATGTTCTATTTTTAAATTTTCTTCTATTTTATTGATGTTCTATTTTTAAAATTTGAAAGAAATATAATGTTCAAAGATGGTGGTTTGTGTATGCCAGCAGGGCAAGTATGGATGCACTTTTTTTAACATCAATAAAATGGTCCCAATTTTTTCCGCACACTAGCATCACCATGCCAAGCATCCATGATAAATTTCATTGAGTTCTGACATTTTATGCATTTTCTAGAGTTTTCCCAGTGAAAAAACCCAAAACACTAGCTGAACGTGACGCAACTTGCGTTCCGTGTCCGAATTCCTTCAAATTTGGATGGGGATCTGCCATGAGCATGCTCACCTGTTGGAAGAATTCTATGTCATTTCTGCATGGCAAGAAGCACACTGTGTTCGAAGGTGGTGGTTCGTGTAGGCCAGTAGGGCAAGTCTGGATGCACTTTTTTCACATCAATAAAATGCACTCAAATTATTTCCCCATACTAGCATCACCATGCCAAGCATCCATGATAAATTTCATTGAGTTTTGACATTTTATGCATTTTCTAGTGTTTTCCCAGTGAGGCAACGTGCGCTAGGTGTCTGAAATCCTTACAATTTTGCATGGAGGCCTGCCATGAGCATGCCCACATGCTGGAAAAATTTGTTGTCATTTCATGCATGTCAAGAACCACATCATGTTCAAAGGTGGTGGTTCGGATAGGCCGGTAGGGCAAGGCTTTTGTTATTTGCAATTTCTGTCATTATCAATCAACATGAACTTTTTGCCACATCCGAATTATTTCTTCAAATTTGTCAACAATTTTGGAATTTCAAATTGTATATGAAAATTTTATAAACATGAACACCTTTTCCGAAATTGTTAATAAACTCTCAAATATTGATGTTGTACACAAATTGTAAACCACATACGTTTTTTATAAATTTATCAACATTTTTAAAATACGAACATTTCTTAGTTTTACAAACAAGAAAAAAATTCAAAAACAGGAACATTTTTTGAAATTCTCGAACATTTCTAAAATTCGTAATTTTTTGCAAGTATTTTTTTGCTATTCCAAAAATATTTAAAAATTTAAAACTCTTTCTAAAATGAATAGTAAAGTTCAAAAAGGGGAAAATGAAATTACGGAAAAAAAAAAAAGAAATAATATAACCGAAAAAAATACGCTCAGGCCTTGTCCAACCGGGCGACGGCATCGCTTCCGTTGGTTGCCTGTTGGGCTGGCCAAAGGAGTGAGCGATTAAATAAAAGTTCATCAATTTAAAAATATGTTTATGAATTTGAAAATTATTAAAACTTTTATAAAAGGTTTGTAAAGGTTAAAAAGAGTTTCTAGATATGGGAAAAATTTCATGAATTTAGAAAACAAAGTTTGCAGATTTAAGAAAATGTTCACGAATTTAAATGTAAAAAAAGTTCAGGTAGGGCGTTCAGGTTGGGTAGAGGGGTCCATCTCAGAGTACCTTTTTTTGACATTGTTCAAATGGACCAAATTATTTCTAGGTGCATTTTCAAATAATGTTCATGCTTTCAAAATTTATTTGGATTTTAGAAGAGAATGCTGTATTCAAATCTTTTCTACACAAATACAAAAAGATGTTCGTGGAAATTCAAAATAAAGTTGTTCCAGTTTTTGTTGATATTTTCTTATTTTTTCTTGAAATATCAATTTTTGTAGTGTTTTTCAAAAAATGTTTGTGTTCAAAATTTTGTTCCTCTTTTTAAATATGTTCATGTTTTGAAATTCTAAGCAATTTTGAAAGACACGAACAATTTTTTGACATTCTACACATTTTTTAAAATGCGAATATTTGTACTATGTGAACAAAATTGTAAAGACGAACATTATTTTTAAAAATTTGAACTGAGCATTTTTTGGAAACAGAAAAGAAATGAAAAAGGGAAAAAAATAAAGAAAACAAAAAAGAAATAGTGATAAAATGACTGATTAAACAATGGGCCGACTGTCGTGGTTTTAACACGGCAGATGTCCTAGCGAAAGGACTTAGGTGTGGAGCCATCGCAACATAGGTTAGCTTGAAGGGGTTGAACGTGACAAAGGACACAAGGAGTTTACCCAAGTTCGCCCCTCTTAACGAGGTAAAAGCCTATGTCCTGCTTCTAGTTGTATTGCTTGGGTTTCGATTACAAGGGAGCGAATACGCTTGACCTAGCTTTTGATTGACTGTTTTTCCTTGGCCTAAGCCGCCGCCGGGTCTCGCCTTTATATACACTGGCCAAGCCCGGCGGCATACAAGAGTCCGAGCTAGATCACACAACGTGACCAACCTGATTTCTAACTTGCCTTATCTTAACAGACAAGCCACCATATGGCGGTTCATATGTTCGGGTCTTGGGCTTTCGCCAGGCCCACTCCTATGAGCCGCCATCTTCACACCTCATCTTCTTAGGCCTACTTCGGCCTTCTTCATGTTATGCCACCGATGGTGTAACCCGGCCCCTCCTGGGCGGGTCACACCTCGGAGCTATATCCTCAACATTAGGCCCCAGATTGATTTGAACTTGTTCATGTCAATCTTCAATCTTCTTTCAGTAACTCCTTTGAATTTTCTTAACTCTTAACCTGACAAGTTTTATATAACCCGCCATAACAGAAAGATGACGTCACGTTATTAATTCCAGAAAAAACCTTATGACATCACAACTGATCTTTGCATTAATCCCTCATTCCGAGAATCGAGGCACTTTTGTTGTTAAGATAATTGTGACACTCAAAAAAAATTTATTTGGTTTTCAACAAAAACTTTGTTGGATTTGAAGAAGGTCATTTAAATTCTTCCAAAAAATTCTCTCTCAAAACTTTTTCCCTTGGCAAGGATTTTATTTTTTGTATCTTCTTCAACCCTGGTGTTTGGTTAATGAGAACCTTCCTTTTGATTGTTCCCTCCTCAAATATATTTTCTTGATAATTACTTTTCTTTAAAAAAAAGAAACCCTAGGAGTTTTGGGACTTCTCATATATTGAAACCATCCATAGTTTTACCATGCCTCATGTGGTAAATCTTCCCAAAACCCCTCCTCCCACTTTGGGGCAATCCAAACATTCTGTTCCTACCAGACCAACCCATGTTTGGATTTTATTTCATTTACTTTGTCTCCCAAAACAATTCTGTCATTTATTTTGAGCCTAGATGATTTACAAAGCAAGTACCCATTTCCCTTTGAGTTTTGACCCCAAACCAACTCCTCTGGATAGTCTTTAGCACCCACAACCTAGATCCATCAAGATACACTCTTCCTCTTTTAAAAAAATTTCAAGTTTCAACCTCTGCAAGTTTGGACCAGATTTGTCAAATTTGGTGAAATTCATATCTTCTCTTCTCCAAAAATTCTACCAAAATTCAGGCAGCCCCCAGATGCAGTGAGAGGCCACCCACCAAAAATCATCTCAAGGAAAATTTCCCACATACCAAAATCATTTCGTCGAACACCTGGCCGGCACTGTTACTATGCACTTTCAGAAAGTTCAGAGTTTCAGAGAAATTCAGTGTCGTTTTTCGTCAGAGTGTTGTCACCGATCAACAGTGCGCCCTGGCGCGTTGCGCACGGCCTCTCCTCCCTGGCCAGAGCACCGCACGCCCTCTTGGACGGGTGCAGGTGTCGGTGGCGGCGAGCATCGCCGATGCCGGCAGCTTCTGCGGTGGCAGAGCCACCCGTGGCGGCCAATGAAACCAGCGCCGGCTCGCTACGCCGTTCTGCACCGCCCAACGCTCCCTTGCCCTCTGCGTGGCCTCACAGACGCCAACAAGACCCTGCAGCACTGTCTGGCGTGGCCCGGCAAGCACAGGCGCGCCCTCTGCCGCCGACCGCCCGCACCGCCTGTTCGTCGAACCCACCTGAACACCTAATCCGAACTCGTTTAGCGCCTAAACGGAACCGGTGGAACTCCACGTTGACGCCCAACTCCTAAACTCCCGACCAAGCTCTGCGCGCCAGAACCATCACCGGAGATCTCCGTTCACGCCACCGCCTCGGATCGCTTATAAAGGAAGCCCGAGCTCGTTCTCGAGCACGCACCACCACCTGCACCTCACCAACACCCCGCCAGCCACTAGGAGGACCTCGAGGAGGTCTCCTTCCCCAACTCCGGCCGCCCCGATCCGCCTCAGCCACCACCTCGATCCACTCCGGTGAGACCATCCCCGACGCCCAAACCTCGTCAATAAACTCCTCGAGCACCCAGTGAGCTAACCCAAGATTCGATTTGACCTTTGCAGCCCTCCCCGACGAGATCCAACTCCACCCGAACCGCCGTCCGCCGGAGCCAGGGCCGCCGTCGACGTAGTGCTCGCCGGCGACCACCACCACCACTCACCGATGCGGAAGGTCACGCTAAGCACGTAGGTAACGCCCGATCCCCCTGCCTCGCCGTGGATCGCCGCCGGCGACCACCGCAGCTCTCGGGCGCCGACGAGCTCTGTTTTCCCTGTTTGAAAATTTAAACCTGACGGGTGGGACCCGCCCGTCAGCCTCTCTGTTCTTTTTTTTCGAACCGTTTTCTGAAAACGTATTCGGGCAAATACGCTTTCAATCTGAAACGTTTTTCTGGTCTTTTCTGTTCAGCCCCCTGAGAAGTTTCTGTTTCATTACAGAAAGGTCCCTGGATTATAACCCTTATAACTTTTAAACAGAAAAGGATTTTTGATTGACTCTTTTTCTGTCCTCTTTAAAATTTTGTCTAGTTTTTTATCAGATTTATTTGTAAAATATTTGGAATATTTTTTTGTGCACCTCACGGTATTTATGATAGTGCGTGTATTTCTGTATACCGTAGATACCGGAGGAGGTGACGGAACCGCGAACTTCACCGAGCTAGGCTCCGACTACTCCGAACCAGGCAAGCATGTTTGAACTTTTGATATGATGAGTGTCTTTGGCATGTTTGCATTAAGTAGTTCCATGGCATGTTTATGAGCATCTCGATGAGGGTTATGTTACATGCAAAGTTGAGGCAAGCGAGTTTCGAAAATCCATAAGTTGTTGGATATGAGTTTGCATGGCCATGAGATGGCATGAGAATTGGGTAAGATGGCAGTGTTGTAGCATGCCAGTCTTATGCCAGACCATTTGACCCAGTGTCAACATGAATCAGTCAAAGTTCCCGTCCGTTTTCCCTTTCCGTACTACCACATGTTTTCCGCAAGGGATATGGCTTAGTAAGTTGCAAACCGCTTTCCTGGTACACACCAAATCGAGAGGCCGGGATGAGGGTTCCATGGCCCTGGATTAAAGCCTATCATCCGGTCAGGGGGCATGGGTGTTTCCGGTTGGGACCGAGAGGGGGGCACCCCTTAGAGCGCACGTATATAAATTTGATCCCATGCTATTCGAGATTGTGATCTCCCCGTCTCAAAGTTTTTCTTGAACGCTGTCTAGGGTGATTCCTGGCATCGTGAGGTGGGATGGGTGTGTACTGGTTAGATGTGTTTCTTCCGAAATACCGTAAACGGAACTAGTCCTTCGTGACTACGGAAATCCGTTGGCTGTGGGTAATCTAGTACAAACTCTGCAGAGTCAAAAATCCTTGAAATCATCTTATCCATGTCCAAGTACTGTGTTCATCTTATCTTGTCAAGTGTCAATCTCGGTGACAGAAACTCCGGAGAACCACATGAGTGTAAAGTCCGGTTAAATGTTTATTCCTAATAACTTTCTATGAGCATTATTCTTGCAAGTTTAACAGATATGAATAATGAATTTAAGCCCTTTCTGCGATGTCGCTCAGACGTCCGACTGTGGCACACTTGTTATTTACTTTGATATAAGCCCTTTCTGCGATGTCGCTCAGAAATTCGACTGTGGCACACTTGTTATTTACTTTGATATAAGCCCTTTCTGCGATGTCGCTCAGACGTCCGACTGTGGCACACTTGTTATTTACTTTGATATAAGCCCTTTCTGCGATGTCGCTCAGACGTCCGACTGTGGCACACTTGTTATTTACTTTGATATAAGCCCTTTCTGCTATGTCGCTCGGACGTCCGACTGTGGCACGCATATTATTTACTTTCAATACAAGCCCTTTCTATGATGTCGCTCCGACGTCCGACTGTGGCACGTATGTCTATTACTTTCAATATAAGCCATTTTGTGGTGTCGCTTAGACGCCCGACTGCGGCATGATTTATTTATTTGTTCACCCTTCGAGGCGTCGCTTCAGACACCCGATCGGTTTTTTTTCCAGTTATTTTTGTGGATTTGGAAGGTCTACCGCCTGACTTCCTTATTACTAATAATGTCGTGCAAGTTCATCTTTTGAATGCGCATTACTAATTTCTCATGACGCATTCATGCATGCATTTGTTATATCTTCACCTGGCTTGTTGATTTGGCCAGATGCTGACGAAGGCGATCTCATGGATGAAGAGTTCAATAGCGAGTCCGACGCCTAGAGGAGTCCCAGTCAGTCTCGTGCGACCCTGGATTTGGTCACTGTGTTATATCCGCTTCCGCTACCCAAATAAATTCATCTAGCCTCACCTCGACGCTCGATGAGCCGCCAGTTTAGTAGTCTTATTATCCACTCCACTGTGTTATTCCACCACCACTTTACCTCGAGTCAGTAGTATGCCACCACACCATTGTGTCATATCCGCCATTATGTATAATTAATGGCGTGCTTGTAATAAATGGTTGAGCACTCCCAGCTCGACCCTGTAATATATTCTAATGCTACTGGCTTATTGTATCAAGATTTTGTCTACCAGTCTGGAGGATTTTCCTCGTACTGGACTCAAAAGGTCGGTTTCTCAATAAGCATTTTATTGGAAAACCGGTCGTGACAAGCTTGGTACCAGAGCCAGGCTGACTGTAGGAAGCCACTAGGTGCGATCGCTAATCGGTTATTAGCATAATAGAGCTAATTCATATTTTTGCAAATGTAGTCATTTTCTGAAAGTCAGCATAAATTTATGATCTGACCATTCAGAATTTTTGCCTACTTTTGTAGATGGCTGGCAACGACTGCGAGTCACAGATGTTCGCCAACATGCCTGATGGGTTCGTCAAGCTTCTCTCCTTCATCGTCCAGGTTGCGATGGGGCCATCTATGCGCCCAGTCTTCACACTCTACCAGCACAAGGTCAACGACAGTCTGACCATGCACCAGGCCGCGGTGCAATTCAAGGGAGGGCGTGTTGAGTTACGCCGCTTCCGGTTCTTGGGAGAGCCATGCCTACGGAGAAGCATGCGATGCAGATGGCAGCCCGTGAGGCGATAGCTCGTCGTTACCGCTACCTTCCATGCCACGTACCATACACCTGTCACTACGCGTTCTCTTGCCCCAGAGGAGAACGAGACGAGGCTTTTGAGATGCTTATCGAGTATCTCCGGGCTCTGGAGGCAGCCTTCGACAACCTGGTGGACGACCTTGTGGCTGCCCGCATGGACTCCGTCCACGGCTGTGCCGCCAACAGGAGGGAGCTCCTGCACACCGCACCGCCACTGACTTTCGTCTCGTAATCAGCGTCTTTTGCACCTACTACTCTCGCCGCTGCTCGTCGCCTGCCTACCACCGAGGAGTTCAACCAAGTCATTGCGCCCACTCCAGTTCATTCTGCACCACCCTTTGCGCCCACTCCTGTTCGTGTTGTTCCGCATAGGGCGCCCGCTCCATCAACTCAGCGCAGCACTTCACGTCTGGAGCCTATTAGCGAGCAGGAGGTTGAGTCCCCAGCCTCACTGCGCCTCACCCTCGGCAGGCCAAGGGAAATCCTTACCATCTCCGACTGAGTACGCTTAGCCGCCATGCGATGTACCGACTTGTACGATATGTTTATATGTACATAGGTTGTGAGAAGTAGCTTGATTGCGCATCATGTAGGAACTAGGAGAAGTGCACTAGCCTAAATAACATGTCAGGAATATGTACGCATATCCTGAGTGATGTATTGTATAATTACTGCTTGCGTGTAAGATATGTAATGAGCAGTTCTTCTCCGTGCGCAAACGTTTCTCTTGAAAAATCTTGGAGCATTTAAATTTTTCCCGTCTTCATGAATTTATTGACTTTTGCGACTCTAATTCTTTTCTTATGAGTTTTAAAAAATATATCCCCAGAGTGAAAAATGTCTCGTCCTTGGACGCGCTCCATGCCAACTCCGCCAGAGCAAAATTATGGCACACAACTAAGCAATAATTTCACACAGGGGCAGTCAAGTCAACAGGATAAAAAATAGCTCCAAGTAAATTACCGATGGAAGTAGATTTAAAGAGGGATGCCTTCCGCATCCCAAGCTTTGACTTTTGGTGTCCTTGATTATCTTGGGGTGCCATGGGCATCCCCAAGCTTAGGCTCTTGCCACCTTGTTCCATAATCCATCAAAAGAATTTACCCAAAACTTGGAAACTTCACAACACAAAACTCAATAGAAATTGAGCTCCATTAGAGAAAGAAAACAAAAGACTAATTTAAGGTACTGTAATGAACTCATTCTTTATTTATATTCGTGTTAAACCTACTGTATTCCAACTTCTCTATGATTATAAACTATTTTACAAGCCATAGATTCATCAAATAAGCAAACAACACACTTAAAAACAGAATCTGTCAAAACAGAACAGTCTGTAGTAATCTGTAACTAACGCAAACTTCTGAACTCCAAAAATTCTAACAAAATAGGACGACCTAGAAAATTTGTTTAATGATCAGAAGCAATTGAATCAGTATTTTATCTAGTTCTGGTGATTTTTAACAATAGTTTTCATGAACGGAAAGATTCTGGAAATTACAGCAAGATCAAATAACTATCATCCAAGAAGATCCTATAGGTCTAACTTGGCACAAACACTAATTAAAACATTAAACCACATCTAAACAGAGGCTAGATGGATTATTTATTCCTAAACAGAAGCAAAAGCAAAAAAACTAAAATAAAATTGGGTTGCTCCCAACAAGCGCTATCGCTAACGCCTAGCTAGGCATAAAAGCAAGGACAGATTTAAGTATTGCCGCCTTTGTAGGCAATCCCTAAGTGGCTCTCATGATAGATTCATATGGTAATTTTATTTTCTTTATAGAAAGTGTTATATGCCTTTCTTTAATGGAAATTGGAATCTAATATTCCTTCCTTCATATCAATAATTGCACCAATCGCTAAGGGAAGGTCTACCAAGAATAATAGGACAAGAAGGATTGCAATCTATATCAAGAACGATAAAATCTACGGGACATAATTCCTATTTGCAAAAATAAGAACATCATTAATTCTTCCCATAGACTTTTTAATAGTGGAATCCGCCAGATGCAAGTTTAGAGAGCAATCATCAAAGTCATGGAAATCTAGCAATCACACAAAGTTTTGGGGATAGTGGAGACACTAGCACCCAAATCACACAAAGCATAAACTCATGATCTTTAATTTTAATTTTGATAGTTGGTTCCTCACTCATCATAAAGTTTTCTAGGATAGAAACTTTCAACTCAAGTTTTTCTTCATAAGATTGCATCAAGGCATCAACAATATGTTCAAGAAAGGCTTTGTTTTGAGTATAAGCATGAGGAGAATTTAGCACCGATTACAACAAGGAAATACAATCAATTAAAGAGCAACTTTCATAATTAAATTCCTTGAAATCCAATATAGTGGGTTTAGCAACATCTAGGTTTTTATTTCTTTCAATCCCACATTTATCAATTTCATCATCAAGATCTAAATACTTTGAATTTTTGAACGCCTTCTAGGTAAAGGTAGATCATATTCAGTTTCATCAAGATTCATATTGCAAAACAAAGGTTTAATGGGGACACACCAATAACTTTTAGATCTTCATCTTGATTTTCATAGGAATTGTTTATGCCCTCTTATTGACTAAGGTCCTGATATCCAAATTTCATGGTCAACTTTTCAAGACGAGCAATTTGGGATCTTATACCATCAAATTCTTTAGACATATCATCGAAGCTCTTTATTCATATAACTCATAAAACCTTTTGTTCCTTAAGCTCGCTTCCAAAGAAATTATTCGTTCAAATTGCGTAACCATAAACCCTGACATTGGTTTCGATCTCCTCTAACCTTTTAAGGTGAAGATCACCAAATCTAGGTAGAGCCATCGCGACAAACAAGCAATCCAATGACGAGCAAACAAAAGGCAAGCGAGAAAAATGCAAACAGGAAAAGAGGAGGAGATTGGTAAAGAGAGGCTAATAAAACAGCAAGGGTGAAGTGGGGAGAGGGAAATGAGAGGCAAAACAAATAATGTAATGTGGGAGATAGGGATTGTGATGGGTACTTGGTATGCAGACTTTAATGGTGCCGTATGGCTTGTTGTTAGAGTCCAAGTCTTGACTTGTTTCATGTAGCCTCCCCAAAGAACGGCACCAGAAATTCTTTTGTTACCTCTTGAGCAATCGCGTTAGATTTCCCAAGAGGAGAGGATGATGCAAGAAAGTAGCGGTATTTCCCCGCTTTTTGAGAACCAAGGTATCAATCCAGAGGAGGCTACGACAAGTCCCTCAGATCAGACAAACAATAGCTCCTCGCAACCAACGAGATTAGGGGTCAATCCTTCACGGTCACTTACTAGACCGAGATCTGATAGAGATGATAAATAATATTTTTTGGTATTTTGATGTAGAGATGCAAAGTGAAAAGTAAAAGGCAAAGTAAAAACAAAGCAAGTATTAAAGTGATGGAGATTGATATGGTGAAAATAGACCCGGGGCCATAGGTTTCACTAGTGGCTTCTCTTAAGAGCATAAGTATTCTACGGTGGTGAACAAATTATGTTGAGCAATTGATGAATTGAGCATAGTTATGAGAATATCTAGGTATGATCATGTATATAGGCATCATCCGAGATTAGTAGACCGACTTGCCGCATCTACTACTATTACTCCACTCATCGACCGCTGCCCCTTCAAGCTGCCCCTTCTCACACCGATAAATTCATGCAATATGATAAAACCCCATCTTGTTATCCTCGATGGCAACAATATAATACGTGCCTTTGCTGCCCTTCTCACACCGAAAGGACACCACAAGATTGAACCCAAAGCTAAGCACTCTCCCATTGCAAGAACTACCAATCTAGTTGGCCAAACCAAACGGATAATTCAAAGAGACTTGCAAAGATAACCAATCATACATAAAAGAATTCAGAGAAGATTCAAATATTATTCAGAGATAAACTTGACCATAAACCCACAATTCATCTTATCTCAACAAACACACCGAAAAAAGAAGATTACATCAATAGATCTCCACGAGAGAGGGGGAGAACATTGTATTGAGATCCAAAAGAGATAAGAAGCCATCTAGCTACTAGCTATGGACCGAAGGTCTGAAGTAAACTACCACACTTCACCTGAGGGGCTATGGTGATGATGTAGAAGCCTCCGTGGTGGATGCCCTCCCATGGAGCTCAAACAGCCCCAAGATGGGATCTCGGATAAGGAAGTTGCGCGGTGGAATTAGGTTTTGGCCTGCTCGACTGCTTAGTACGAGGTATATATAGGAGGAAGGAGTATGTCTGGAGAAACAGGGGCCCACGAGGTGGGGCGCCTTAGGGGGCCCACCGTGACCGCCTGTACTTTTTGGAGTAGGGTACAAGTCTCCGGATCACGCTTGGTGAGAAAAATCACGCCCAAGGTTTCATTCCGCTTGATATTCTATTTCTTCAAACACAAATAGGCAAAAATGCAATTGGGCCTCCAGTGAATAGGTTAGTCCAAAAAATATAAAAGTGGAGATTAAAGACCAATATAGTCCAAAACAGTAGATAAAGTAGCATGGAGCAATCAAAATTATAGATATGTTGAGACGACATGAGGATAGCTGGTTGGTCCGCAGAACAACACAAAGTAATCCCGCACATCATAGGCCGTAGATAGCAACGCAAACCCCGACGAAAAACACAAGCATCCCCAAATGGTGATAATGTCAAGACACGCAGTCAATGCCGGATTCTGGCTCTAAGTCAGGTCAAAAGCCATTCAAAATAATATTCGGCCTGGCCCACCGACCGTATACTCGACCATCCATGCCAAATTCATGGCACCCTGTGAACACCAGCCAATCATACCAACAGAGAATGTCGACTTCAAACAAGCGGTAGGTCAAGTGAAAACAAGGAGAAGGGGTCTCAAAGCGATGATGGCAACGAGGAGCCCAGATCACCGAATATGGAGGGCAAAAGAAATTCCCCTACAAATCAAAACGGTGAACGTGATAAACGCCACCCACATTCCCAACCCGAACGAATGCGCATCCTTAGGGCTGTCGACTTAACGGAACCAATACGCCCACAATATAAACTAGGGCCGATCACCTTCAACCGCACGGATCGTCCGGCATACCAATCGTGGCACCAGCCGCACTAGTCCTCGACCCAATAATTAACGGGTTCCACCTCACACGAGTCCTTATGGACGGAGGCAGCATCTAAACCTGCTTGACCAGACACATGTTAAGTTGGGTATCGATCATTCGATGATCGCCCACTAAAGCCACCTTTGGTAGGTATTATACCAAAGCGGAGGCTACACAGCTCCATCGCCCCTTGAGGTAGTCTTCGGATCATCAGACATTACCGTGTCAAGAGTTAATCTTCGACATCGCCCTTTTGCAGGATTATCAAGCATCGCCGGACGAACCGCGTTCGCCGATTCAACGCAATGCCACATTATGCCTACCATAAGCTAAAGATGCCCATTCGCTGCAAGCGCCATCACGGTTAATGGCAAGGCCGAACTCCCCTCGATGCCAAAGAGTATACCGCTACTTTAATGCACAGGCAATGAGTGGGACCTTTCAATCGAACCTTGAGTCGACGGCCAAGCCCCGGACACCATCAAAGGAGTTCAACTACTGCAGGACAGCCCGCTCGCCCGAGCTCAATCAAACACTCCAAAAAGTTGTGACATGCTACATACTGCGCTCAACCGCTCTGGGCATACAAACATTTCTTGTTTTTTTATGGGTTCATATTTTTCCAAGGCCAGACTGGCAATATGGAAACAGCTCGGACGCGACGGGAACCCTTAGATATTCCCTCGATGGCCATCCGATCGCATCTGGATCCACACACAGCTTCTTCCCGCCGGTCTCATCATGTTCCACCATTTCTCTTTTTATTACATCACATGTATTCATACGCATCAACGTATTATTCAAATACAACATGTGGATTTATATGACGCTTATCTGCTGTTATCTCTTATTGAAACTTTTGTCAAATGGCATCCGTGACACATGATATGATATGCCAGGGCTTTGCTTACCCATATACGGCAATAAAGCCCAACACTTTCATGGTAGTTCGGCACCCTAACTTATAGCATTATATGCATCAGCTCCAAATCATGTCTTGGGTCAAATGTTGGGTTTGCCTGCACCCATGTTTTGTGCCTTACGCTCCGCTATATATCTGCTATATGCACATGGAGAACTACTGCAATTGTGTCCCGTTCTTTCGTGACGAAACCTCAAGAGAGAAAGCCGAAAAGTGACTTTCATGATACGGCGAGAGCTGGTCAGCTGTTCGAGAGGTCATAAAATCTTTAAGGATTTCATCCGGATAATTCCATAACCAATGCAGCATGGCGATGGATCGGCTTCTTCCGATCAGTGCTTAGAGCCCCTCGTATGTCTTCTCCGAATACCAGGGCTGCGCCTACCTTCCTTTTCCTAAAGCTCCTATGGCTAAGTGAGAGTGATAAAGACCAATAGTCTGATTGCTCGGTTCACAGTCAACACCTCCTTCAAGGACCCAAACTGATAAAGAGTGATTAGGTCCCAACACCTGCATTTCCTACGTAAAGGGGTTTACGACCGCCAACTCTCGTGATTAATATATAAACGGCCAAGCAGGAGGATAAACTTTCATATAATGCAATAAATAATAGAAATGACCTTGTTCAACATTACAAAGGATGACATGATTGTATTCATGGAAATATAATCTCCTTGGTGCATTGCTCCACCGCAAGGTGATCCTTTCAGACACTTTCATAATATAACCAGGCTTGCAGTGTTCCTTTCTCCCATGCCCTCGGTCAACAGCTTTTCAGCATCCATCTTCCCCAATGCACCTTTGCACGGACGAAGGCCATTCGCACACCCTCTATATGACCGACCGCTGATGACGCTCCGAGGGCAGTGCACTCACAAGCCGCTTCACGAGCCCGAATAGCTGCTTGAATCGCTCGACGGGCCCCGGATAATCAAATCCTTCATGGCTAGCTCGCGCTTTATGCGCTTGATCAACTGCTTTAGTTGATCGCTAAAGGCACCGGATAATTCGGTGCCGACATCGCATCGTAAGAGCTTATCCGCAGGTTCCTTTCTTCGACTCGGTAGAATTGTGTCAGATCGATATGCCGGGCAGCTCCAAATACCCCTAGAGAAATCTGAACTCAAGATTAGAAACATGATTTTCTCCCAAATACTTGCTTTACATGGACAAGCCTTCCACGCCGTGATCTTCCTCGCTATTGGATCTCCGCAGGCACCTTTGCTCGGCATCACATGCACTCGATGAGCCTTGGTAAGTCTGGACTTTTCTCCATTGACTCCTCCACGGCCTTGCATCTTTCACGACACTCTTGAAGCTCTTTATCAGCTTCAATAACCCGCCTCGTATTTCTCACGAAGAGCCCGCTCATGGGCTGCCTTTCTCTCGCCTCCGCCACAACCCTTTTAAGAGCCTCGACTTCGTCATCGCTTCGGCGCCAATCATGAAATATATTTTAAATTCTTCAAGATGAACGTGAGCAAGGTTTGTGCATACCTTGTTTATCCTCCAACTTCCACAACTGGCCCAATTCTGTGTGGCTCGCCTGCACTTTCATTTAGTCCGACCTCCAAGAAGATCAGAGGCGGCAACACAAGTACGCCCTGCTTATAAAAGAAGAGAGGTAAATGTCATCAAGTGAGTCTCCCGCAACATAGATTTGATCTCGTCCGGCTTCTCTCACCAACAATGTATCGGGCTACTATCTATACTGTGACACTATTCAAACCTCATAAAACAAACCTAAAAGCCTCTTATAAGGATAATATGTGCTTCATTTAGTCCACTCTCTCGCAGAATCGAATCTTCGCCGCAACCATATGGGCACGGTGTTCATCGACGATGGAGGCGCCAGCCCGCCAATAAAGTATCCAAAGACTGTTGGATGAGAGGTCGGTGGAATGTACACCCCTCTAGCCGAGGGAGGCCGCCCTGATTCTGGAACCATATTGGTCTCGAATTGCGTCCGGGTCAGCTCAATTCAAGATGGCTCCTCCGACGACGCCCATGGGAGCCATATCTCCCATGTGTCCCCTCAAGTTTGACTCGGCGCCACCTTTGCAATCTCCCTTCCCCTCCTTGGCCTGGGCCTCCGGGACAAGCCCTTGTCATTCACATATTTGGGGAGGGCCTCGGGTGTCCCGCCTCCTTAGCGTCCGAGCCTAGCAAATCCTCCGACGAGGATTGCTCGCTGGGCCCGCCGACTACATAAAGTATGGCCTGAAAATATTATGCCATGATGAGTCTGGACGATAAACATGTTCGTTACTCACGAAGTTCACAGGGCTGAGCCCGGGATCACCCGGCTGCTATCACGCGACTCCTCCGAAGAGGAGTTTTTCCCTTCTAGTGACTCCGGCCTCCAAGGATGGAGGCTGTCCTTTTGTTTCCCGGCAGTTCGCCTTCCTCCTCCTCGTGGTCATGTTCGAGGATGAACGGGCATTGAGTCTTCGATATCGTGTCCGAGGCACCACGATGAGGAGGTCGCCTTGTCTTCTTGGCCTCTTTCTCGCCTTCTTCGGACTTGTAAGGCGCGGACAATAGATCCGCCTTTCTTCGGGCCCTAGGAGAGTTGTGGAAAATACATTGCTGCTTTCTTGAGTTATATGAATAAAACTTATAGTGCTTACCGAACTTGTGGAGGATGTGGTACCATGGCTCGCACGAGTCCGCCATGATTTGCGGACTTAAATAGCACCTTCCAGATGTCTTTGTGTGAGGAGCCAAAGAGCTCTCGCAGGTCTGGTGCTTGGACGGGTCGAATTCTATAAACTGAGTTTCCTAGTTATAAATACGTGAGAGTTGAACAAAACGGGCAAACTGCAAAGGTGTATGCTTGTAACACAATAGACAAGGGGGAAAACAGAGAAAGAAAAAAATGAAGTATGGGAAACTGAGAGGTACCTTCATTTCATCAAACCATATATCCATCTGCATATGTAACACATATGAGACATCCCACCCATTTTTTTATCAAACTTCAAAAAATAGCGCGAGCGACATGAATCAAACTCAAGATCTTTTGGTCTAAGCACAACCACACTAACCAACTAGGACATCCTAATGCTTGCGCCTATTTATTTTTTTTTTTTGTTTTGTACTTCAGTCCATCGTGGGCCGCCCATTGTTGAACCGGTCCTTTTATCACTATTCCTTTTTGTTTTTTCTATCCATTTTTCTTTTTTAGAAATGCTCACAATTATAATTTATTTTCAAATTTGAAAAATGTTCTATTTTAAATTTTCTTCTATTTTATTGATGTTCTATTTTTAAAATTTGAAATAAATATAATGTTCAAAGATGGTGGTTTGTGTATACAGCAGGGCAAGTATGGATGCACTTTTTTAACATCAATAAATGGTCCCAATTTTTTCCGCACACTAGCATCACCATGCCAAGCATCCATGATAAATTTCATTGAGTTCTGACATTTTATGCATTTTCTAGAGTTTTCCCAGTGAAAACCCAAAACACTAGCTGAACGTGATGCAACTTATGCCCGTGTCCAATTCCTTCAAATTTGATGGGATCTGCCATGAGCATGCTCACCTGTTGGAAGAATTCTATGTCATTTCTGCATGGCAAGAAGCACACGTGTTCAAGGTGGTGGTTCGTAGGCCAGTAGGGCAAGTCTGGATGCACTTTTTTCACATCAATAAAATGCACTCAAATTATTTCCCCATACTAGCATCACCATGCCAAGCATCCATGATAAATTTCATTGAGTTTTGACATTTTATGCATTTTCTAGTGTTTTCCCAGTGAGGCAACGCGGCGCTTAGGTGTCTGAAATCTCATAATTTTGCATGGAGGCCTGCCATGAGCATGCCCACATGCTGGAAAAATTTGTTGTCATTTCATGCATGTCAAGAACCACATCATGTTCAAAGGTGGTGGTTCGGATAGGCCGGTAGGGCAAGGCTTTTGTTATTTGCAATTTCTGTCATTATCAATCAACATGAACTTTTTGCCACATCCGAATTATTTCTTCAAATTTGTCAACAATTTTGGAATTTCAAATTGTATATGAAAATTTTATAAACATGAACACCTTTTCCAAATTGTTAATAAACTCTCAAATATTGATGTTGTACACAAATTGTAAACCACATACGTTTTTTATAAATTTATCAACATTTTTAAAATACGAACATTTCTTAGTTTTACAAACAAGAAAAAAATTCAAAAGGGAACATTTTTTGAAATTCTCTAACATTTTTAAAATTCGTAATTTTTTGCAAGTATTTTTTTGCTATTCCAAAATATTTAAAATTTAAAACTCTTTCTAAAATGAATAGTAAAGTTCAAAAGGGAAAATGAAATTACGGAAAAAATAAAAAGAAATAATATAACCAAAAATACGCTCAGGCCTTGTCCAACAAGGACGGCATCACTTCCTTGGTTGCCTGTTGGCTGGCCAAAGGAGTGAGCGATTAAATAAAAGTTCATCAATTTAAAAATATGTTTATGAATTTGAAAATTATTAAAACTTTTATAAAAGGTTTGTAAAGGTTAAAAGAGTTTCTAGATATGGGAAAATTTCATGAATTTAGAAAACAAAGTTTGCAGATTTAAGAAAATGTTCACGAATTTAAATGTAAAAAAGTTCAGGTAGGCTGCCTCAGGTTGGGTAGAGGGGTCCATCTCAGAGTACTTTTTTGACATTGTTCAAATGGACCAAATTATTTCTAGGTGCATTTTCAAATAATGTTCATGCTTTCAAAATTTATTTGGATTTTAGAAGAGAATGCTGTATTCAAATCTTTTCTACACAAATACAAAAAGATGTTCGTGGAAATTCAAAATAAAGTTGTTCCAGTTTTTGTTGATATTTTCTTATTTTTCTTGAAATATCAATTTTGTAGTGTTTTTCAAAAATGTTTGTGTTCAAAATTTTGTTCTCTTTTTAAATATGTTCATGTTTTGAAATTCTAAGCAATTTTGAAAGACACGACAATTTTTGACATTCTACACATTTTTAAAATGCTAATATTTGTACTATGTGAACAAAATTGTAAAGACGAACATTATTTTTAAAAATTTGAACTGAGCATTTTTTGAAACAGAAAAGAAATGAAAAAGGAAAAAATAAAGAAAACAAAAGAAATAGTGATAAAATGACTGATTAAACAATGGGCCAATCGTCGTGGTTTTAACACGGCAGATGTCCTAGCGAAAGGACTTAGGTGTGGAGCCATCGCAACATAGGTTAGCTTGAAGGGGTTGACAAAGGACACAAGGAGTTTACCCAAGTTCGCCCTCTTAACGAGGTAAAAGCCTATGTCCTGCTTCTAGTTGTATTGCTTGGTTTCGATTAAGGAGCTAATACCGACCTAGCTTTTGATTGACTGTTTTTCCTTGGCCTAAGCCGCCGGTCTCGCTTTATATACACCGCCAAGCCCCGGCATACAAGAGTCCGAGCTAGATCACAACGTGACCAACCTGATTTCTAACTTGCCTTATCTTAATGCAAGCCACCATATGGCGGTTCATATGTTGGTCTTGGCTTCGCCAGCCCACTCCTATGAGCCGCCATCTTCACACCTCATCTTCTTAGGCCTACTTGCCTTCTTCATGTTATGTCACGATGGTGTAACCTGCCCCTCCGGCGGGTCACACCCGGAGCTATATCCTCAACATTAGGCCCTGATTGATTTGAACTTGTTCATGTCAATCTTCAATCTTCTTCAAGAACTCCTTTGAATTTTCTTAACTCTTAACCTGACAAGTTTTATATAACCCGCCATAACAGAAAGATGACGTCACGTTATTAATTCCAGAAAAAATCTTATGACATCACAACTGATCTTTGCATTAATCCCTCATTCCGAGAATCGAGGCACTTTTGTTGTTAAGATAATTGTGACACTCAAAAAAAAATTTATTTGGTTTTCAACAAAAACTTTGTTGGATTTGAAGAAGGTCATTTAAATTCTTCCAAAAAATTCTCTCTCAAAACTTTTTCCCTTGGCAAGGATTTTATTTTTTTGTATCTTCTTCAACCCTGGTGTTTGGTTAATGAGAACCTTCCTTTGATTGTTCCCTCCTCAAATATATTTTCTTGATAATTACTTTTCTTTAAAAAAGAAACCCTAGGAGTTTTGGGACTTCTCATATTGAAACCATCCATACTTTTACCATGCCTCATGTGGTAAATCTTCCCAAAACCCTCCTCCCACTTTTAGCAATCCAAACATTCTGTCCTACCAGACCAACCCATGTTTGGATTTTATTTCATTTACTTTGTCTCCCAAAACAATTCTGTCATTTATTTTGAGCCTAGATGATTTACAAAGCAAGTACCCATTTCCTTTGAGTTTTGACCCCAAACCAACTCCTCTGGATAGTCTTTAGCACCCACAACCTAGATCCATCAAGATACACTCTTCCTCTTTTTAAAAATTTCAAGTTTCAACCTCCGCAAGTTTGGACCAGATTTGTCAAATTTGGTGAAATTCATATCTCTCTTCTCAAAAATTCTACCAAAATTCAGGCAGCCCCAGATGCAAGGAGAGGCCACCCACCAAAAATCATCTCAAGGAAAATTTCCCACATACCAAAATCATTTCGTGAACACCGGCCGGCATCGTTACTATGCACTTTCGAAAGTTCGAGTTTCGAGAAATTCAGTGTCGTTTGCCAGAGTGTTGTCACCGATCAACAAGGCGCTCGGCGCTGCTATGACGGCCTCTCCTCCCTGGCCAGAGCACCGACGCTCTTTGGACGGTGTGGTGTCGGTGGCGGCGAGCATCGCCGATGCCGGGCAGTCAAGGTGGCAGAGCCACCCGTATGCTAATGAAACCACAGCTGCTGCTCACATACTGCTCAGACCGCCTAACGCCCTTGCCCTCTCACGTGGCCTCACAGACGCCAACAAGACCGCAGCACTGGTTGGCCAAGTGGCTCTGCAAGCACAGTGGCGGCCGCCGACCGCTCAGACCGCCTGTCTGGCCGAACCCACCTGAACACTCTAATCCAACTCGCTGAAGCGCCTAAACGGAACCAAGTGGAACTCACGTTGACGCCCAACTCCCTAAACTCCCCGACTGCTCGCCGCCAGAACCATCACCGGAGATCTCCGCTCACGCCACCGCTCGGATCGCTTATAAAGGAAGCCCCGAGCTGCTCGAGCACGCACCACCACCGTGACCTCACCAACACCCCGCCAGCCACTAGGAGGACCTCGAGGAGGTCTCTCCCAACTCCGCCGCCTGATCCGCCTCGCCACCACTCGATCCACTCGGTGAGACCATCCTCGACGCCCAAACCTCGCTAATAAACTCCTCGAGCACCAAAGTGAGCTAACCAAGATTCGATTTGACCTTGCAGCCTCCCCGACGAGATCCAACTCCACCAACCGCCTCCCTCACGGAGCTGGTCATTGCCGACGAGTGCTCGCGGCCACCACCACCACCACTCACCGACGGAAGGTCACGCAAGCACGAGGTAACGCCTCGATCCTGCCTCGCCTGGATCACGGCGACCACCGCAGCCTCGGGCGCCGACGAGCCTGCTTTCTTTTCCTGCTTAAAATTTAAACTCGACGGGTGGACCTGCCTGTCCTTTCTTTTTTTTCGAACTGCTTTCTGAAAACGATTCGGGCAAATACGCTTTCAATCTGAAACGCTTTTCTGGTCTTTCTGTTCAGCCCCGAGAAGTTTTCGTTTCATTACGAAGGTCCCTGGATTATAACCTTATAACTTTTAACGTAAAAGGATTTTGATTGACTTTTTCTGTCCTCTTTAAAATTTTGTCTAGTTTTTATCAGATTTATTTGTAAAATATTTGGAATATTTTTTGTGCACCTCACGGTATTTATGATAGTGCGTATTTCAGATACGTAGATACGGAGGAGGTGACGGAACGCTAACTTCACCGAGCTAGGCTCGACCATTCAACCAGGCAAGCATGTTTGAACTTTTGATATGATGAGTGTCTTTGGCATGTTTGCATTAAGTAGTTCCATGGCATGTTTATGAGCATCTCGATGAGGGTTATGTTACATGCAAAGTTGAGGTGAAGTTTAAAATCCATAAGTTGTTGGATATGAGTTTGCATGGCCATGAGATGGCATGAGAATTGGGTAAGATGGCATTGTAGCATGCCAGTTTTATGCACTATTTGACCCAAAGTGTCAACATGAATCACCAAAGTTCCTGTCTGCTTTCCTTTCCGTACTACCACATGTTTTCCGCAAGGGATATGGCTTAGTAAGTTGCAAACCGCTTCCTGGTACACACCAAATCGAGAGGCCGGATGAGGGTTCCATGGCTGGATTAAAGCCTATCATCCGTGGGCATGGGTGTTTCCGTTGGGACCGAGAGGGGGCACCCTTAGAGCGCACGATATAAATTTGATCCCATGCTATTCGAGATTGTGATCTCCTGCCTCAAAGTTTTTCTTGAACGCTGTCTAGGGTGATTCCTCGCATCGTGAGGTGGGATGTGGTGTACCGTTAGATGTGTTTCTTCCGAATACCGTAAACGGAACTAGTCCTTCATGACTACGAAACCGCTATTGTGGGTAATCTAGTACAAACTCGCAGAGTCAAAAACCTTGAAATCATCTTATCCATGTCCAAGTACTGTGTTCATCTTATCTTGTCAAGTGTCAATCTCGTGATGTAAACTCCGGAGAACCACATGAGTGTTAAGTCCGTTAAATGTTTATTCCTATAGATGGACTAACCTGCTTATTATCATGTGTTGAATAATTTTCTATGAGCATTATTCTTGCAAGTTTAACAGATATGAATAATGAATTTAAGCCCTTTCATGATGTCGTCAGACGTCCGATCGTAGTAACACTTGTTATTTACTTTGATATAAGCCCTTTCGCGATGTCGCAGAAATTGATCGTGGCACACTTGTTATTTACTTTGATATAAGCCCTTCGCGATGTCGCCAGACGTCCAACTGTGGCACACTTGTTATTTACTTTGATATATGCCCTTTCTCGCGTGTCGTACGTCCGACCGTGGCACACTTGTTATTTACTTTGATATAAGCCCTTTCGCTATGTCGCTTGGACGTCCGATCGTGGGCACGATATTATTTACTTTCAACAAGCCCTTTCTATGATGTCGCCCGACGTCCGATCGGTAACGATGTCTATTACTTTCAATATAAGCCATTTTTTTGTCGCTTAGACGCCTGATCGCGCATGATTTATTTATTTGTTCACCCTTCGAGGCCGCCTGCATAATTCGGACGTTTTTTTTTTCCAGTTATTTTTGTGGATTTCGAAGGTCTATCGCCTGACTTCCTTATTACTAATAATGTCGCAAGTTCATCTTTTGAATGCATTACTAATTTCTCATGACGCATTCATGCATGCATTTGTTATATCTTATGTCCGAACTGTCTTGGTAGTACTTTCAAAGTACTCACCGGCTTGTTGATTTGGCCGATATGTCGACGGCGATCTCATGGATGAAGAGTTCAATAGCGAGTCCGACGCCTAGAGGAGTCCCGCCAGTCTCGTATGAACCTCGGATTTGGTCACTGTGTTATATCCGCCTCCGCTACCCAAATAAATTCATCTAGCCTCACATCGACGCCGATGAGCCGCCAGTTTAGTAGTCTTATTATCCACTCCACCGTTATTCCACCACCACTTTACTCTAGCAGTAGTATGCCACCACACCATTGTGCTGGGTATCCGCCATTAGACAAGTCATATCTGCTTCAGGCTGACTGTAGGAAGCCACTAGGTGCGATCGCTAATCGTTATTAGCATAATAGAGCTAATTCATATTTTGCAATGTAGTCATTTTCTAAAGTCAGCATAAATTTATGATCTGACCATTCAGAATTTTTTCCTACTTTTGTAGATGGCTGGCAACATCATGAGTCACAGATGTTCGCCAACATGCCTGATGGGTTCTGCTTCTCTCCTTCATCGTCAGGTTGCGATGGGGCCATCTATGCGCCCATCACACTCTACCAGCACAAGGTCAACGACACTGACCATGCACCAGGTCACGGTAATCAAGGGAGGGCGGTTGAGTTACGCGCTGCCTGGTTCTTGGGGAGAGCCATGCCACGGAGAAGCATGCGATGCAGATGGCAGCCCGTGAGGCGATAGCTCGCGTTACCGCTACCTTCCATGCCACGCACCATACACCTGTCACTACGCTGCTCTTGCCCCAGAGGAGAACGAGACGAGGCTTTTGAGATGCTTATCGAGTATCTCCGGCTCTGAGGCAGCCTTCGACAACCTGGTGGACGCACCTTGTTGCCCGCATGGATCTCCGCCCACGGCTGTGCCGCCAACAGGAGGGAGCTCCTGACACCGCACCGCCACTGACTCCCCCTGTAATCAGCGCCTTTTGCACCTACTACTCTCGCCGCTGCTGCCGCCTGCCTACCACCGAGGAGTTCAACCAAGTCATTGCCCCTCCAGTTCATTCTGCACCACCCTTGCGCCCACTCCTGTTCGTGTTGTTCAAGATAGGGCGCCTGGCCCATCAACTCAGCGCAGCACTTCACGCCTGGAGCCTATTAGCGAGCAGGAGTTGAGTCCCCAGCCTCACTGCGCCCACCTCGGGCAAGGGAAACTTACCATCTCCGACTGAGTACTAATAGCCGCCATGCGATGTACCGACTTTGCGATATGTTTATATGTACATAGGTTGTGAGAAGTAGCTTGATTGCATCATGTAGGAACTAGGAGAAGTGCACTAGCCTAAATAACATGTCAGGAATATGTACGATATCCTGAGTGATGTATTGTATAATTACTGCTTATGTAAGATATGTAATGAGCAGTTCTTCTCCGCAAACGCTTTCTCTTGAAAAATCTTGGAGCATTTAAATTTTTCCGCCTTCATGAATTTATTGACTTTACGACTCTAATTCTTTTCTTATGAGTTTTAAAAATATATCCCCAGAGTGAAAATGTCTCGCCCTTGGACGCGCTCCATGCCAACTCCGCCAGAGCAAAATTATGGCACACAACTAAGCAATAATTTCACACAGGCAGTCAA
>JAHIAM010000809.1:0-33365 GCA_021605205.1 Aegilops longissima
TATTAACTACTAGGATATTATTTGCGTGTTGTCATGTGATTAGCACTATTTTTGGCATGAAATTAACTGCACGCTAAGCGTGTTGGCGCTTCGACATTGAAGCAGTCTAGGTGGTTGGATGACAAAGAATACATGTGGCTTGATGGCGTTTTATATTTAATTTGATACGGCTCTAGCGAGAACATTCAATCGATCAAACCATACATTTCGTTCAGTCGACTCCTACTTTAAATTATCGACAATCGATATAAAATAAATGGAAATGATAAGCGTTAGTATTTTAATCATGGCAATCGAGCGTTTTCATAGGAAATTAGATTAAGCGGCGAAGCGACTTCGCGGTGAAGCGGCTCCCTGCCGTGCTACGTGTCGTCGTCCTTTGACCGGCAGCGGCGTCTTCGCGCCTTTGTTGGCGTACTCTGGGCGTTGGCCTAGCTTCAAGGAAGGCCAAAATATTGGACTTAAAGGCGAAGTCAACTGGCGGGAGGCGGCTGGCGTTGGTGCAAGGAAGCGGTCGGCGGTAGCCATCCATGCGGCGAGGAGCCACGGCACCGCTGCGAGGACAAGCGTTATCAGCGGCACGCGGAGACATTCGTGTGCAGGCACCGCATACTGACGCGCGCGTCGATCTTCGCGCCTGCGCTTATCTTGCTGGCAGGTGGCGAGCACCGGCTTGCGGCGTCGTGTCGGTGCGATACCTTGCGCATGATCTTGCTGGCAGTGCGAAGTAGCGTGAAAGTCGGCGAGGACCTCGTGGAACCCGTGGCATCAAGCTCGGAGACAATGTGCGGCTCCCAGCCCATCAATGCCATGGGGATGGGCGCTGGCACAGTCAGGCGGCAGGAGCGGAGCAGGAGGCGGGGGACAAGCGCGGCGTCTTCCCGCAAAGGCGATTCAAGCTCGTCCCAGGCGCCTTATGTTCTTGAGACTCGGCTGGTGTCTTCCTCATAAGCTGGAACACTAAGGGCAGACCATCGTGATGCGGCATGGCGTCACGTTTAGGTCAGGCTGGTTGGAGGTGAGCAGCGAAGCCTGGTGAAGGCTGCCGCCTCGGTGAAATGCACTGGCGAGTGATGCCTTGCGCCTCCCGTCGACTCACGCTTTGGGGCGACACCTACCGATGAAGCGGGGACTCGTGGCGGTGCGTGGCATACGGTTTCAATAGTGAAAGCGTTAGCCTTAGCGTGGTGGTCTTTGTTCCAAAATACCTTGGCTCTTCATTTGTGCAACTTGTCATAAGCAGCTTGTCTCGAATTGAAGAAAAAGACTTACGAAGTAATATTTGTGCCATATCAACGTGACCATGCTCGGTTTCAGAATTTATGCTCACTTTTGGATTTCTGAATTTTAAGATCCAGGATTGAAACAATATCATAACCGCATCATGCAATAAATTTTCAAGCCGTACATCTGTCTGTTGTATTTCTTAAGAAAGGATTTGGTCAAACATTTTGCTTAGTTAAACCTCTTTTCCGGTTTATAGGGCTCAATTCAAAATCTCACCAACCAAATTAGATGGTGAGTGGTGGAACAATTGTTGTAGTTGCAAAACCACTCAATTAATCATGCTTGTTTTCCTCAAAATTGTGTCTCTGAATGCATTAATTGCAATGCATTCATGCATAAATTACATGCATTGGTCAATTTTCTCTTAATACTTGCATGTAATGATTTATTACCTTGAAATCTGAACATGTGATGGGGAACAATAAATTGAGACTTATAAAATGGGAAAACTAAAATTTTGAGATAAGCCTATAACCCGGAAAGAGGGAGTAAAGGATAATCCTTAGTACGGTGCATTGCACGATATATTAACTCAAGTGCTGAAACACGAACAAAGCGGGCTCAATTACGTGCTCATCTGGTGTAGTAGTAGTAGTAGTAGTACTAGGCAATGCAGTTGTGGGTGACCTTAATGACGGCGACCGGGGAATTGAACCGTGCTCGGACGCGGTGAGGTAACGTTGTCTAGTTACTAAAGCATCCCTCCGTTGTTCATCGGTAGTCATTATGGATCGGGGACATGAGGGAATTTCCTAGGGCTGGAATTCTGGCTGCGGATATTTCGACTTGAAGCAGCTGAGGCTCATTGGTTGGGGTTGCCTAATGTGCATACCATGCGCCACCGAAGGACCGAGCCCGTTTTTAGGATCAACATGAGCCAAGGTCTGGCTGATGCGCGTTGGGTCCTACCATTTGAGAATCTGAAAGGAACCTTTTAAATTGCGAGCGAATCTATGTATATTACAATACCGTATTTTCCTTGCAAATACTAATCTCAACGTGGTAATTGATTTATGACGAGTTGTTGAATTAGAGTGAATTTGTGATATAGTGATCTCAACGTGGATTTCACATTTCATGGTATCCTAGTAAGTTTTCAATGCAAATTCAAATTTAAAAGATGAACAATATGGAGGTGAGAAAACTTTTGTATGTATCAAGCATATGACCACACACACAGAGAGACACACATACGAACACAACAACGGTCCAATAAGTATAGTGCATCTATTTTTCCAACCCATGCATGTATGACACGAGTTCAAAATACTCCTTCTATTCCTAAATATTAGTCTTTTAGAGAGTTCAACAAGTGACTACATACGAGACAAAATGAGTGAATCTAGACTCTAAAATATGTCTATATACATCCGTATGTGCTAGTCCATTTGAAGCCTCTAAAAGACTAATATTTAGAAACGAAAGTAGAATGTAAGACATCCATGGTCCTCAGTTCAATATTTAAAATGAACATGAAACTGAAACATGAATATTAAGTCTAGTACTACAGTACATGCAAATGTTGTGTTTAGGCGAGAGCTATGATTGTCGAGGGTCAACCCTCGACCTTAGATAAAATTGTGGAGCTCTGCTTAGGGTTGTTTAGATTATATTTGTCCCCACCCTCCCAACCACCGATTGGTTGTGCACCCCCCACCCCTCCTCCCCGGGAGAATATCATGTGCCCCCATACCTTAGATGCTATATGCTGATATGAGTTGCTTGGAGCTTATAGATCTGAGATATAGCAGCTCACATGATGTGTCTTAATTTTTTTTGCAGGAAACCTTGATGAGTTTGCGAATTGCACACAATTTGTACAAAAACTACTTAGATGCCCTTTGATCTCATATCCAACGACCTCGAAGCTCGTATCACTGTAGCATCTAAGATGAAGGATGACATCATATTCTCCTGTATGTAAGAATATCATGGGCTACCACACCTTAGATGCTTTGGTGATACAACCTCTTCAAAGGCGTTGGTTTGTGACAACACCTCCTCGGTGGTTTGAATGGTATTTTTGCGGAAAAGCCCCAAAGAGTTGACCCTTTGCTTACAAGCACAAAGACTACTCGAGATGCCATTGGATCTCAGATCAAGCGACCTCTAAGCTCGTATCACGTAGCATCAAGTTGCGATAGCACCTTATGTTTTCTCGCGCGGAGAGTATGAGGTGCTCCCTTTCGTAGATTCTATGGTGATACGAGTTCACTTGAGATCTAACGACCCACAATAGGAGGTTTGAATGTTTTTGCAATATCTCGGTTGATAGAGTTTGGAAATGCTTGAGAAAGTACAAGTACCATGCATGTGCCATCGATCAGCGATCATCGACCTAGATGCTCATATCACCGTGGCGGGTAATTAAGCTACGGGGAGCACCTAATATGAGCACCGGGGCCGTTGGATCGAAGATGCAGCGGCACACATGAGACCTGAATGTTTTATTTGCAAAAAAAACTTTGGAGAGTTTGGAAAGTGCGCATAATTACAAAGACTACTCCCAAGCCATTGGATCTCACTTCAGCGATTGTAAAGCTTCGTATCACCATAGTATCTAAGCTGCGGGGTGGATGTGATATTCTATGCTGTTGTCATTTGTTTGTAAATTTGCAAAATACGTGTAACTCGTGCCGTTACTTGTCTAATAGCGCAAAGTGTTTGTAAAAAAAACATCCTACATTGAAATATCGAACAAACTGCAGGGGTCCCACTTGTCATTAATTAAATTTGGACCTAAAACTAACAAATCTAAAAGACGAGATTTGAACTGGCAACCTGGACTACAAAGCATAAGTCGATAGGCTGAAAAAATGAATGGTTGTTGGCTTTGTCCCATAACTTGATTTTATCTGAGTACTTGCGTTGAGTAGAGTAGAGGAGTGCCTCGTCAACACGTGCATGACCGTTGTCTCACTTCGGGTGGGTCCAGTCTGCGATCTCAATCTCTCTTCTCTCCATCGTCTAAACTTTGCGGGCACACACGAAGGCGGCACTAGCTTGCCGTGGTGCTATTACAACTAAAAAAGCTTGGAAAGTAGAAGAATCGCCTAGAACAAGAGGCGTTGTGGCTGGTCGAGGCCAGACTAACCGTGCCACGTTTGCATGATGAAGTTGTGTGGCTAGTGGTGTGTTTTATTGGTGGCTGGGTCGAGGTCGAACCATAGGTACTACGTCTACAGTATATTTTACGCACAATTTTCCTCCGTGCGGGGCGTGGCACACCCTACTCTGTGGTTTGAGGGTCCTCCCGGTGGTGCGCATATATTGCTTCCTAATGTGGGGCGCCCTACGCGTTTTAGGTCCTCCTCGGTCGTGGCGCGAAGCAAGTAAATGAGTCGTCAAATCACGAAGACCACCTTTCCCTTGAGTACATCGGTGAAGCACGGTGGCTAGCTAGTTGGGCTAGTTAGGCCGATTAGCTGAGCGCCGCCACATTCATTTTTCACCCTTTTTATCTACTTGTCGTGAGTAAATTTAAATATCCACCGTGGCGTTGCTCTGGTGTTTGGGTGCGGCAGGATTTTTAATTTTTTGATTGGCAGGAGCAGGTCTTGACAGGATTTTTTATTTTTGATTGGCGGGGCGGTAGCGGTAGCAATTAGTCACGATGACTCGCTTTGTAAAACCTTTGCTCCTGATGTGAGAAGTCGTCGTGGTGTTTTTGTGGTGAAAACCAAAAGATTCCCGCTCCTCGGTGGCTCCCTCCGCCTTCCGTAGGTGCATTGCCTTTCAGCCATTTCTCCCCTTTGCTTCCTATCCCCATTGCTTCTACACTGGTGCCACGGCGTGGCGCAGCGAGATCCTGAGTCAGGTGTGGCGCTGACAGAGAGCTCCATGCTAAGGATCACGGGCTCGGGGCCAGGGCGTGGAGCTCCGTGAGCTCAGGAGGAGAGGTGCCATGCTCCTCCGTTATGTGGGAGTTCATGGAGCTTCAAAAGCGGCGGCGTCCACGGAAAAGATGCTCGGCGTCGGCGTTCTTTGCCAAGCGGGAGATATGATAGGCCGTCGGGGCCGGCTGGAGGCGGCGGGCCGATCGTGGCGAGGTCGAGATCGCCTCGGCCACTTGGTGAACCAAGTTGACATGCGATGTTCTGACTCTGCGATGCCTACCGTCGTGCCGGTAGCGATGATGCGGCCGTCGGGCTAAACCCGTTCGACCACCGGTCGACTTCAACAAGCTGCGGCTTCGACCTGGTCTCCTTCTTCACCTATATCTCAGGAGCTGAGCTGTCTCCGCGTGATGGTGGGGGCTGAAATTTGGACAAGGAGGGTTCAGCGCTGCCGTCGCCCGTTTCGGGTGAATCTTTTGAGGGCTCGTCACGGAATCCATTCGTGCCATTGGGCGCCGTCTTTGTGAGCTGGCTCCGTCGGCCGGGAGGCGGGCTCTGCGGGTGGTTGCACCCTGCATCACCAATGTCGTGCGCCTCGAGAAGAAGAGGGACTTCGGTGGTGTTTAGGCGCCCTCTGCATGGGCATGTCCATGTCTTGGCGCAACATGACCGTTCTAATAAACTCAGATGGTGCAGATCAGTCACTGTAGCACAAAGCGTGTGGGTGTGTTTGGTTGCATTCTCATCTCAATATAGTTGTTTCCTCTTCGTGTATTTTTGTCAACCTACTAGTGTGGACTCATGCACCCTTCATGCACTCTGCCAAACACACAAAAGTGGATCGAGAAGGGAACTTTTGCTCCCATCCCGTGCACCCTTCATACACCCTGTCCAACACTATAGGATGTGCTTCATATGGTTCATGTTTCATGAGTCTTGTAGCACCGTACTCTCCGTCGGTGTGGACCTAGTTCATTAACATTGATCTCACCGTTCATTCTCGACGGACGATCGAAAAAGTGGTACTATGTTATATATAGGAGTAGTTGACATCGCACAACATCATTTGTTATCGTCATATCTTACTACACTAGCAACAAGATTGTGTAATCTTGACGTATGAACCCTTGCACATGCCTAGTAGTAGGGCGTTGTGTATGTTCAAGTGGCTGTCGTGTTTAGCACTCCTCCGTCATAAGAGTGGAAATGCTTCTTTGTAATCATTTTTTCTTGAATGAAAAACAGTGGACCGCGCTCTACGTGTGGATCCTCCTCGACCATGCACTAAATTACTCACTTTCGCCCGGCGTGTGGGACAGCCAGACACACAGGTCCACCAGCCATGCACTAAATTACTCCGTAGTAGAGTGACGGTAGACTACCTCGATCGAGCACTTGTGATAATGCCCAATGAGCCATCAAATCACAAAACCCCCTCCTTTCCAGTGATAACTTGGGCCAGAAGCAACCATCATTTCACTCTTCTCTCTCAGCTTCCTCTCTTGAAGAAAACCCCCACTAACCCGCTTCTCCCTCATCTCGTTCCTCCTTTCACTCTCTCTCTCAGCTTCCTCTCTTGGATGGGCCTTTGGAGCACCAGCTTGACGTGATGTCTATGGCTCTGGCCAAAACCGTCGAGGCTCATGGTACAAAGAAAGCGCAAGCACCCGCCCTAGACTACATGAGACAAGCTCAAAGCCATCATACTGTCCAAGCCCCCTCTCAGGGATCCCTCATTAAGCAAGTCTAGGTAATGTCTCTTGTTGGCGATCTTTTCTCGATCTTGATCGTGTTTTTATCTAACACTTGATCACTATCTTTGGTAGTACAATTTTTGGGTGATCTTGCATGTGATTTTAGTGTGCTAAATGACTGTTCTAAATTCCTCTTTTGACCAAAACATGCGAGAGGTTGACACTGATTTCTTATAGATTACTTTCAACTACTCCCTCATCCCAAATTTCTTGTCTTAGATTTGTCTAGATACGGATGTATCTAATACTAAAATGTGACTTGATACATCCGTATCTAGAAAATCTAAGACAAAATTTTTGAGACGGAGAATACTATAATTTATCAATGCTACCTTTTAAGAGGTATATTTGCCTCGGTAACTTGTGTTATGGATATTGCATGTAATCCCTCTGCTCTCATGCCTTTGAAGACATGTTCTAGTGTCTTTGTTCACTCATTTAAATGTGCATATGTAGTCATATATGGAGTATAATATGAAAATCATCTTATATTTCTGAGCGGAGGTAGTAATGAAATATGGTTTACATTTGAATTAGAACCAGGTCATGGTGGAGATGAAGTTCTCAAAGTCATGCCGTGTGGTTGGAAGACCGATGATGAGCTCTCTTGCTAAACTATCCAGCTGATGTGTCCTTATGCCATACGTGTCTGAACTAGTGTTTTCTGTAGCATTGTTGTCGGGCGTGTTCTCGAGGCTGTGCTTGACCACAACAATTTCTGGCTGTGCCTTCGATTCTGAAGGGTGTGGTTCTTGTAAAGCTTCCCAACAAATCTGATCTGGCCTGTCTTCATCATCATGTTTATGAGTGGAAAGACCACTCTGTTAGGTTCTCAAGGTTGACAAGATGGTGATCATGCATGTAGACATCTCACGAAGTCCATGGCCTAATCGGTTATCGGGGTTCATCCCATAGTTCGGTGGCAAGAAATAATCTGCGAGTTTAGTTAGTGCAACTTTGCTTATGCAGTAAGTACTATTGTTCGATTACTTGATTTGTGTTTGTGAACCCTGTATTGTTTATTAATCTGCCGCTTTTGGTGTGTTGTCGATCCTGAGCGGTCTATGTTAATGTCATCCACTCAATTGATCTGTACATTTTGAAGTATCGAGATCATATTTTTTTGTGAGACGGTTTATCAATTATGGTTAGACTCTAATATCTGTATGCATTGCGGGGTTTATCGCACCCACCGAGTTTCAGGTCCATGGATGTTTGGTCCATACGATTTGTCACGACCTTTGGACTGTCATGCTGTGGGAGTGGCGGGGCCACTGCATGCCACGAGTAGTTGGACGATCAATCTTACATTTAGTACTTCAACATAGTGATTTCCTGGTAAAGATTCACTCGTGTCACATCAAGTAAATCTTATTGATTTATTGTCTAAATCTTATTGATTTAATGCCATGTTCTCTTTCTTTTCCTGCAATTTTAGGATGCAGGTTTTGCCATGTGACATTCATCACAGAATAAACCGTTTGGTTTGCTCTCGATGGCTACTTTTGTAGGTTTCACTTCTTATGTCGTGTCGACATGAAGGCTTTGTCCATCACTTATATTCTTGGAAAAAATTGGATCGGTCTGTTATGCGAGTACAAGCTGAACCCTATGATGAGCTGCAGTTTGGTTTAACAACAACACCACAATTAGTCCTTCTCGCGTTTAAAAGAAATGAAGAAAAAACTGGATCACAGTCACGGATCCTAGTCAGAGATTAGAAAGCTGAGCATAGCGAGACCGAGACCACGATCGCATTTTTGTCTCGCCTGGATCGAGCACCGCGATTGCTCTAGCAGCAATGACAGCGACTCGATCGATCGGTGAGGATTGGGCACCAACAGCGTCGGTGAATCGGCTGATCTACGGGAGGATCGGGCATCGACATCGGCACCAGCTCTACAAGGAGCACCACCTCCGGCAGCAGCAGCGGCCCGGCACCGCACCAACACTTGCACTTGCATTTGGTCCGGCCCGTGCGGTTACCGCCGGCAGGCGGGCTGCGATTCGCACTTCATATACCAAAGTCCTACAAAACCGACATGTCCACCTTCTTGGTAAGCATTGGCCGCCCAAGTGCTTCGTTCTTTTTCTTTCCATGTTGTTTCACATGATTCAACTGTGTTGATCTAACTGTTTGGGTATGTCTTCTTGTTTGCAAGCAGAGAATTCCTGAAACAGCGAGGGAGTCGTTCAACTACACGGCGACCCCAGCGGCCAAGTTTCTCTTACCATCGCAGCCTTGGTGTGAATGAACCTGCTCAATATACCGTAAGTACAAAGGATGGTGCATGATGATTGATGCTAAAGGATGGTCAAGGTTCAAATCTAAATCATATCTTGCGGTAGGGCATGATGTCAAAATCGAACTTTCTCGGGAAGGAGAGCTGGTCCAAATCAACTTTGAAATTCTTGATGGCAACGCATAGCTGCCAAATTGATCTATCTTCGAGAGATTTTGATGTAATAATCGGCATGGTGAAACAAGTGTCTGTGTGTATAAGTAATCTGACAGTATTATTTATCACATGGTATATCGTTGATAAATTGCAACTCTGATTGCTGGTTAGGAGCGTCGTTCGATTTCATTCCAACATCTGTCGTGCTTTATTCAATTTTGTGTGTTAGCCTTGCGACAACATCTAAAACCAGTCGCGTACCGATAAACTTGCAATATGAAAAGCGAGAGGTAGAACACATGGGCCCCAAACATGCGAGAATTCGACTGCGGCCCAAAGTCGAACCGTGAGCCTATCGAGTATTATATTCTCAGTGAACCCCATAAAAAATGATGAACCCCCATAATGCCCGTGCGTTGCGGAGGGAGTATATTTCTCGGCAAGGTGAGCACTGTGATATAAAAGATCTGTATATTTCTTTCTGGAGGAGTATCTCTCTGTCAAAAATATATTTATGTGTAACTAGTTACTCTGTCTTTCTACTTCCTTTCCGCTGATATGTGGGGCAACCGACAGCAGGGTCCACGTGCCATATGCACAAATTAGAGTGCACAACTTCACGGTAGAACACGCCCGGACGTGGCGCGCATGATAATGCCCAATAAGAAATCAAATCACAACCTCCCCTTTCCACTTTAGCGATGGTAGAATGAGAAGCGACAATATTTCTTTGAGGCTGAATCCCTTCTCCCTCGTCGACTTGTTGAGAAAACCCCCTCGGCGATTGCATAGGGTTTTCTCATGGAGAACCAGTCACGAATTCTTCATCCATCCCGATAAATCAAGTCCCTTGGTGCGAGTAATCCTAGGATGGCGATCGCCGCCGTTGATGCATTTTCTTCGTCTTGAATCTAGTGTGTTTGGTTGCGATTGCCCAAAGTCGAGTACCCTACAGATTTATGTGCCCTCGTGAGGCGCCACACTTGTTCCTTCTCATCCTACCACAGCATTTTGAAGCAGCGCAGTATGTTCCTAGAATCCTCTTCTCTATTCGGGAGGGTGGGGTTTTTGAACATGCTGTGTTGTCATAATATTTTCTTGCGGTGTATTATTTGCTCTGCGGAACACATGTACTCAAGATGCTCGGCCTTGCCATAACTGAATACACTAGTTTAATGGTCACAGTGAAGACAAGCCATGGATATTACTTCGAGTTGGGTTCATGAACCAAGAAGATCGATGCTTTTTATGGCGAACTTTTTCTCAAGTGTTCTGGTGAAAGTTAAGCGCCACGAATGTTGATGGAAATAGCAGAACCTGCTCTCATCTTCACTGCGATCTTCCACCCGGCGTCATTCAATTGTTCATCCATGTTAGTTTTGTATCTGGTTCTTGCTTGTTGCCTCGATTACTTCTTAATCCACCTATTCTATCTAACTAATCACAATTTAACTTTAGAAGTAGCAGAATCTCTCACGAAGATGCTACTTCTAACTAATATTTTCTTATAATTGGTGGCACATGTAGGTTTTTCAGAGTTAAGCGATGCTGCTCGTTTGTTACTCTGTAATAACTTCGGCTGTTACTAATGGCACTGAAGTTGGTGGATCGACATCCACAAGTTCCTACACTTTATTGATTGTCTTGAGGTCCTTATGGGGCGTCTCAATGGTGGAAGGCCACGTGGGATATGTGTGCCCTGCTGCACTTTCGTTGAACAGGTCCAAGCGTAATAGAGAAACTTCTGATGCGAGTTGTTTTCTGTTATATATGTTGTTCATAAACTATTGCTTATACAGTTTTACAGCTGTGTTCTTCTTGAAACGAGGCTGCGAGTTCTATTGTTCCTATCGAGATGCACGACCATGGTCGGGTCGGACTTGCGCTTGGTCAAGCATGATGTTTATGTCGACCTACTCAATTCCCCTTGGAGGTGAAAAGATACTTATTCATGGGTGGTCTCAGATAATGAAGGCCGGTCCATCTTGGAGAATAGGATAGAAGATTATGTTCATGCTTTTCCATGGCTCTAAAGCGAATATCCTGTTTATTGACCATGTTGCGAGATGAAACCGCTTTCAGAAGGTTGTGGATGCGTGGGGTGGCGCCTGGGCCTTGGCGGTCTCACCCTTAGTTAGCTGTAAGCAAAGTAGCCTTTATTGGCGTGCTTTATGCGGTTGAACTGTATAAGTACTCATCTTGCTTTCAGCTTTGGTTGTTAAGTGCCCTGCTGGTTTTAGTTAAGGTTGTTAAGTACTCTCGGTGCTTTTACAGTCTATCGTTCAGTCCTGTCTTCCTCCAGCCGCCAAAACCAAACCAACGCCGGTAAGCCGCTTCCTTCCGCCTCCACGGTGGCTGCGCCTCGATTACGCATCGCCCACCCCGTCTCCTAAATCGTTAACGCCGGCGTCCTCCCGGCGCTTTAGTGCGCCCTTGTGGCCGCCCTCTCGCGTTGTCAACATGGTCAACAAACAACTGGAATGGCGAAGTACATGGAAGGATGACGGTAGGGGCCCTGCGTCGGTATGGAAAAATAAAATGCTTCCTCCTAGTGTTTTCGGACATACGGGACCCACGACATTGTGGCGTATATAGTCAATAGACAAGAGAACAACACAAGATCGGTGACACACAGGGCGTAGCTACTCGGCGATATATTTTTTGTTTGGTATTGTTGAGGCGGGCGGGGTTTGAACTAGGATGTGGCCGTGTAGCCGGACTTATATTTTATGTTCACCATGTGACCAGCCAGCTATTTTTCTTTGTGAAAATGAGTCCAGTTTATTTTTACGAAGAATACCCAATCCGGGCCTACTTATTTTCTCATACGATGGGCTGCAACTCTTTCAAGGCGCTGCAAATCTTGAAAGTAATATGAAATGGGTTGTAAATATAAAAACAGATGACAAATTGGCAATTACTTTATAATTTCTGATTTTTTCACATTTTGATTCCTATTTCTTTGGGCATTAACCTAATTCAAATTTATCTTCAAAGTACTTTAAATCTGGCTCGACATTTCGGTATTAAAATAGTTTGGAACCCACATAAATATCTGAAATTGGCCTGGCCAACCAAAAAATGACTGCAATAAATTGCATAAGAAGTTGCCATGAGCTATATATAAATTATTAAAAAAGAGAGTAGTCGACTTGTGGGCCTGTTTAGTTGGCGTGTATGCAAGATTTTTTGGTTATTATATACTCGTCAACAAGCGACTCTAGCGAGCGTAACGTTGGATGTTAATCCAACGGCCGTCGTATCATTCTTCAATCTCGATCTTCTTGCTCCGGCCGTAAGCGGCGCCGGCGGGACCGCTACTCCGCCTCCGTGGCGGCTGTCTTGTCATGACCTCGGCGCCCCTACTACTCCCATTGCTGGCGGGGCATCCTCTACTCACCCACCCCCTGTTATTCTGCGGCGGCAGCCTCACATGACCGAACGGTGAACCCTCGAACTCCTCTCGTGCGGGCTTCCTTTGCCGCGTCTTCCCGGCTCCGCGTCGTCCCTTCCTAGGCCTCGCCATCATCCACCGCCATGGTGCTCTCGGTATGGCGTGGTCAATGTGGTCAACGACCGACTTCCATCGGAAAAATCTTGTCTGAGGAGGCGGCAGTGGGTCCACAGCGGCATGAGAAATGCCTCCTTATTCTGTGGAAAATAATTATTCCTCCACGACAGCTGGGACCCTTTGGGCCGGGCCCTGATATTCGTGAAAAAAAATTTCCCCACACTGCTGGGACCCTGGGTCAGACCCACCGTATTCGCGAAAAAAATGTTCCCCATTGTCATTTCGGACCCCAGGAAGTGCCTCCTTATACGCACAAAAAATGAATACCCCCCTGCAGCTGGGACCAACCTTAGTGGGAGGCTGACTTGTGGGCCTACTAAGTTGGCTGGGATGGAGGCCTTTGTCAACTTTAGTCAATGTATGAAGCGATTCTAGCTCCGGTGACGTCGATGTCCATCCAACGGCCGTAGTGCTTCTTCAACCTCTGGTCTTCTAGCTCCGGCCGCCCAAAGCAGCGCCGGTCGTGCCTTTGCTCCTGCCGCGTCGTGCAGCTATGATGCCTTGAGTCCTCCACCCCCCTACTCCCACCGCTGGCCAGGCCATCCCTCTCGCACCCACCCCCTGTTATTCTGCGGCGGCAGCCTCACACCTTGATCGAGCAGGTGAACCCTCATACTCCTCTGGCGTGGGCATCCACTACGCGTCTTCCTCGGCTCGCGTCGTCCCTTCCTAGGCCTACGCCGTCGTCCACCGCCCTGGTGCTCTCAGGTGGCGTGGTCAACATGGTCGAGAATGGCTTCCATCGGATGTGCTGTCGTGGAGAGGCGACAAGCTGGGTCCACACAGTGCAGCAAGGAAGTGCCTCCTTATTACCATAAAATAATTATTGCTCCACGGACAGCGAGGGACCCATCGGACGGGCCATCATATTTGCGAAAAATGTTTCCCCCATCTGCTGGGACCCACCGGCTACATCTTCGCATGCAAGGAAGTGCGTCCAGAAAAAAAATGATTCGCCCCACGACTGCTGGGACCCACCAGCTACATCTTATGCACGCAAGGAAGTGTGTCCGGGCAAAAAAACCAAAGCGATTAAGCCCTCCATCTGCTGGGACCCACCAGCTACATCTTATACGCAAGGAAGTGCACGGCGGTCGGGACCCACCTGGTGAGCGTGCGTGGCGTTGTCATTCTGGTCGTGACGTATGCGTACATCTGGTCGTTGTAGAAACGCGCATACGTGCGCCGTAGTAAGCGCGCACATAGCATGTACGTCGTCGTCGATGGCGGGTGCAAGAAAGAAAATCTGACCCGTATGTGTACATCTGGCGGGGTCTCGAACGCCTACTCGCGCGCTCGTCTGGCGAGGCTCGTGTACATGGCTGGGTCGGAGCGGAGAAACAGCGTCGTCATCTTGTTCATGGGGAGCCAAACCGGCTGGGTCGGAGCGGAATGCGTGGTCGTGTTCGCCGGGAGGGCTTGGGCGGAGCGGCGATGAAGCGAGGCTGGCGTGCCGCTGGCGGAGAAGCGGCCTTGTGTTCGACCGGCCGCGTTAAAGCGGGATCCTGTTCGCCGGGAGAAGTGCGGCGTACCACACAGCGGAGAAGCGGACCTCCTACGGAAAAAGCGGGGTCTGTTGATGCGGGAGGGTGTGGCGTCTGCATAAAGCGGAGAAATGGACCTCCTACGGTCGTGCTTGGAGTCTGTTGATCGAGAGGGTGTGGCGTGCCGCAAAGCGGAATGGCCCGGCTTGTGTTGGGCGCTACGGTGAAGCGAGGTCTGTTCGCCGGGAGGGGTGTGGCGTACAAAAGCAGGACTCCACGGGATCTTGTTCATCTCCACCGTCGACCTCCTCCGGCCTCCACGGGCTCTGTCGACCTCCTCCGGCCTCCACAGGCTCCTGTTCATCCAGCCTCCACCGCGCTTCTCCATCGACTCTTGTTCAACCAACCCTCCACCGTCTCTGTTCATCCAGCCCTCCACACCGGGGTCTGTTCAACCACCCTCCACCACCCCTCCACCGTCCTTGTTCATCCAGCCCTCCACACCACGAGTTCTGTTCATCCGAGAGCAGCGCCACCATTCCTTTATTCATCAACCCCCCATAGCGCTCACTTGTTCATCCAGTGGCAGCATCGATCGGCTTGATTAGCAGCGATGGCGAAGAATCGCTCCATCGGGTTCGAGTTATCAACCATCGATCGATCACTCGGGTTCGATAGCGTAGCCTGCGGTCTGTCGCTTCGGGTTGATTAGAGCCCAACGCCTCGCTTCGGGTTGATTAGAACCAACGCCTTGCACTGCTGCAGCGTCTGTCTGAGAGAAAACACGCATCGCTTTCGGCCCCGACCTCCGGCCGTAACCGGCAACTCACGAAATTTTCCTCCCCTCGCTTCTACCATGGTTTTTCCGTCATGGGGGCCCAAAAGAATGTCATGCAGCTGCGTCTCCGGCCCCAAGGCGAAAAGCCCATTTACATCATGATTTTTGTCATAAGTAAGGCCCACCACATCTATGATGATACCAGGTTTTGTCACAATTATCATCATAGAAGTGTTATATGTATGACGGGGAAAAAAATTCGTTAGGCCCAAAATGTCACGGATGTGTCTTTTTTTGTAGTGATCACCCCCTCCAATTCAAATGGCTGGTAAACAAGAAAAGAAATTGAGCGTCTGAGACATTGTATGATGAGCAGATGTGGTAATTCACATATATGTTGTCTAACCAAAGCAGGACAGACATGACACAATTTCACATATATGATGCCTAACTAAGCGAGGATAGCATGACAGAGTTTCAGATATATGATGGATAACTTAACGAGGATATAATGGCATAATTCAACATATGATGAGTACCTAAACAGGATGACATGGCAAAACTATATGATGTCTTTCTAAAATAGGTTGGGATGGAATAATTCACATACATGTTGTCTAAGTATAGAGGATGGCATGATATAATTGACATAATTGATTCATATACTAAGCAGTTGGCACTTGCATGTATGATCTCTAAACTAAGCAGATATAATTCAATATTGTGCATATGATGTCTAAACTAAGCAATGCAAGACACCATATGCATCATATGAGAAATATAAACATTGCAACTTAGAGCATACACCTCAAGTGGGATATAGGACTGGTCATATGTCTCTGAATCCTCCTCTGAGGAGCTCCTTGTAACCATCGAGATATATGCTTCAACAGGTACCATTGCCTGCTCTGAAGACCTTGTTTTCACTGCATATTTTTCCATAACCGGCTCAAATGGTTGATACACATGAAGAGTAGTTCAATATACACAAATTGTCAACAAATGGAATACGTAATGAAAAAAAAGATGGCATGAGATAATTCACATATATGATGCCTGGCTCCATGGCGGTGCATAATTCACATATATGATAACTAGTGAAAAACATGGCATTGCATAATTCACATATCGATATAGAAAGCAAACATGAGGCATTCACACAAAGCATGTGCCAAGTTATAGCATGCACCTCGGGGGAATCTGTTGGTCATCTCTCTCTGAATCCTCTCACGAGGAGCTATCTGTAACCAATAAGAAATCGGCATCGACGGTGCTTGTTGCTTTCGAGAAGACCTTGTTTTCCTCCAGATTTTCCCATGACCGACTCAAATGGCTGATGCAGGGAAGAGTAGATGAATGTATAAACATTGTTGACAAATGGAATACATTATGGAAAAAATATGGCACGATACAATTCACATATCGATGGTGGCTAAGCAGGATGGCATTGCATGATTCACGTATATGATGCACAGCTAAAGAAGATGGCATTGCATAATTCCCATATACTCCCTCCATTCCTAAATATTTATCTTTTAGAGATTTCAAATGGACTACCACATACGGATGTATATAGACATATTTTAGAGTGTAGATTCACTCATTTTGTTCCGTATGTAGTCACTTGTTGAAATCTCTAAAAACAAATATTAGGAATAATGAGACTATGATATAGAAACCAAACAGGTGACATTCACACAAAGCAAATCGAAACTAAGCTAATGACATATAAGATGTATAATGTAAGCAATGCAAGCGCCATATGCATGATATGACCAACATCGGCATGCGAGTTAGAGCAAACACCTCGGGTGGTAAGCAGTGGTCGGCTCCTTCTGAATCTCCATCTGAACAATTATCTTCCTCTGTTATACAATCTGGAAATGCAAGAGGGGGGGCACTTCGCCCACCATGGAGCGGCGTCTGCATGGCATTATATTCGCACACAATGGTCTTCTCTTTTTCTCTACATGTTCAGTACGATTGTGTACAATATCGACATGCATAATAAAAAATAGTTAGATTTTGTAAGGCCTAAGGGGTGCATGCAAAAATCAAGGCTGATGGTAGCAAGCAGTGGATGGATCCAAAACTAATGATAGCGGGTAGATTATAGCTTGAGTTTAAAAAGATAGACAATGGATCATCTATTGTTTGTTGCCCACCAACATGAACCACATAGAAGACCCGGATGAACGGATAGTAGACATATACTATTTGTTGTTGGCTCGATATGAGACCCATGGGCAATTCAAAACTCAAGATTGAGCGGTAAAATCGCGAGTAATAATAACCGATGTATAACGTGCATAAACACAAAAAGCTGTGACCTCTCTTCGAGCTGTGTAGTCCTCGGGTTCATCTGCTTTCGATCGATGATGGTAATCACGGTTAGGCGTGGCTGCCAGCAGGGAAGATGATCGAGGTGGCGAAAGGAAATCTGCGGGGGATCTCTGTTCTTTGTGAGCAACCTTGTCGATGGTGCACCTCGGGTGGGGTGGATGATGACACCTGGCGGGGAGCGGGACATAACACGAGTTTTCTTTGGCGCCTATCTGAAAATGAAGTAAATCTGTAAGGGCTCCTTAGAATTGGAGGATTCTATAAGCGATGTGGGGAAAAACACAGGGAATAGGATAGGAATGCACGTGCAAAAGCAGGCATTTGGAAACATAGGATTCGATCAACACAGGTGTTTGGCTCACATGAATTGGAAGAACGGAGGAATGGAGAAACAAAGTGATCACGACAGTGTACAACCTCTTTGGCATAGCCTTGTGGACTAACATCATTGGGTTGGATGTGGAGGATGGTGATGATCTTTGGTGTATTGTTGGAGGCGGGGAAGAAGATCAGAGCCTCTGGAAATGGCGCCGAGAGTCTTGCTCATTGTGATGGGCGGTTCCGTCATTGGAGCAGCTCCGCTAAGGTGTCTGGCGACGAGGCTGAAGCATGACAAGGCAGATGCGTTAATCTGAAGTGGGACCCTAATATCATCGCAATAGATGATGTAAAATACATCACCAAAAGTGCTAGATGTAAAAGCGCATCAGCCGCACCCGGCCGCTCCGACGAGATGATGTAAGTACTGTTCACTCTGAACTTAAGCGAAGAAAATGAACTTCACAATCAAAACTGAATTTTCTTGTCGAAACTGATTGAACTAGTAAAGAGCATTGCAATAGATGTTTAGGCGTTCGAGCACTAGTAGCGAGAAGCGATGATCTAAATTAGCAAAGGCTCGGCGAGGAACGCTGGCGGAGAGAGCAAGTCGATGCGGTAGCACATGACGAGTGCTAAGCAGCAACTCCTGTAGCTGCGGATGTCGTCGGCAGCAGCGAAGCATAGCGAGCAAAGCGAGTAGCAACACGAATGAAAGCAGGAAGCGTGCGGCAGCGCGACCGGCAGAAACGAGCCGTAAGCAGCGGCGAAGCGGGCAGTTGCAGCTAGTGCGATTGTGGAAATCGCCCGAGGAAGCAACGACATGGGGAGAGCGCCGTGGATGATGTGGCGGCGGCGGCGCCGTCGATGGAAACGCGCCATGTCGCTCATTATCGAGCACCGGCAGCCCGTGAGATCGAATAAAAGATAAAATGCAGCGGTGAGTGCAGAACCTCCTTGGTGGCGCCGAGTTGGCCTCGGCTTCATCGGAGAATTGGTGAGGGTGTTGCGGTTCGGTGGGGCAGTTCAAGACAGCGCTGTGGGGATTGAGGTGGCGCGATAGGCGAAGCGAACATCGGGGCAGCTCCTTGGAGGTGGAGGGCAGGCGGCTGATCCGGGAGACAGCAGGATCAACAACGGATCCTCATCGGTGTGGTGGATGAGGGGCGGCGAGCTGTTGTGGTGGGCGATTAGTCGAGGAAGAGTCTCCGGCTGGGCGGCGGTCGGGAGGCCGGCGGAGGCGTGGGGTTTCGCGGGTTTTGGCGGCCTCGGTGTATGCGAATGGGGCGAAGGGGAGGGCAGCCAAGCTTAGGGGCAGCGCTTGTCGAAATGTAGGGTAAGTTACCGCGTACCCCACGGTTTTGACACCGTGGACGTGGAGCTTCATTTCGGTGAGGGTAGAAGGGGATTCGCGTATGCGGGCTGCGGGGCGATTTGGATGATGAGGGGAGTTCTCACGCATCAAATTCGGGATAACAAAGTGGCGGCAGGTTGAAGAAGCGGGAGTTTCAAAGCGGGTGAGACAAAAGATACTCGAGCTTGAAAATTTTGGGATAACAAGGTGCGGATTCCTTGTTGGTAGAACAAACTTAACGTGTAAAAAACAATTCATACAAGACACAGAGAGTCATGTCCCTTTTACTATATTGCTATAGATGCCATTGAAAAAACTACAAGAAAAATGTAAAAAAATCGGGAGAACAAGATTACCCTACATAGTACCAAATCGATTTGCACTTCCCTCAACAACAAGAAAAAACAAATCAATTCCCACCAAAGAAGAGTAATGTCCCTTTTTATATGATTACAGATGCCATGATCGAATTTCAATTTTTGAATCCACGTTATGTTGAATTCGAATATATCCTTAGGTGACCTTGCGGTTTATAATTGATGTAGTCGTACATTTTGATCTTCCATCATGTATGAACATTTTACTCCACCATGTGAACATATATATTGCCGTCTACCATATGGACTAAATTTGAATCAATTTTCCTTATTTGAATACGATTGTTGTCAAGTTATACAATAATTTAAATATTATCTTGATAACAAAAACATACATATAGCGATAATCATATTTCACTATGAACTACATGTTCCATCGCTCTCAATTCAAATATTTGTATCCATTTTATGTTGAATTCAAATCATAGTACATTATTGGTCTAGGTAGCGAGATGTTTGGGATAATCTAAACCCTGTTTTCATACATTATAATTTTTGGCTGAATTGGGACAAGTTTTGGTATAAGCCTCTTGCAAAACCGGAGATTATCTCAACAAGCCTTGTGGTTCCAAGAGGAGCGTGCCACCTTTGTGTCTTGGCGATATATGATGCCTCCCCTAATTTTATTTATAGAGGCAACATAGAACTATATGAGTGCCTGTTAAATTTTGGAATTATTTGGGTTCATTTGGCCTTTTATACATTAATTGAGTTTACGGACTTTTAATGTGCATAATCTAAATATGAATTGCATGCACATGCTCCGGTGCACCAAAGTGGGTTGAAAAATCACATGTCCTTGGTTGAATTTCTAGGTCCCATGGAAGAAATGAGAATGAAATTCAAACATCTGGCGTCATGACTTTCGGCGAGAACATCGAGAAACTTTGATTTTAAATTCATGTAAATCAAAACTTGCACGGAAATCATGAAACTTGGCATGGTGTCATGTCATGGCACTAACATGTTGTGGTAAAAATTGGGCGATTTGGAAGCTCGTGGTTCTAAGAGGAGCGTGCCACCTTTGAGTGTGAAGCGATATATCTGCCCCCTTGAGTTTCTTAACAAAGGCAACATAGAACTACATTAGTGCCTGTTAAATTTTGGAATTATTCGGGTTCAATTGTCATTTTTATACATTAATTGAGTTTCGGTCATTTAATGTGCATAAGTCAAATTTGAACTACAAGCACATGCTCTCGTGCACCAAAGTTAGTTGAAAAATCACATTTGTATCCTCGGGTGAATTTCTAGGTCCCATGCAAGAAATGAGAATAAAATTAAAACATCTCGGCATTGTGGCTCGGCCGAGAACATTGAGAAACTTGGTTTTAAAATTCTTGTAAATCAAAACACATCTGAAAATCATGAAACTTGGCATGGATGTCATGTCATGGTACTACCATGTTGTGGTAAAAAATTGGCGAATAGGAACAGATTTTGGTATAAGCTTCTTACAAACGAAGCTTCCCTCAAGAAGGCTCGTGGTTACGAGAGGAACATACCACCTTTGAGTCTTGAAAGCGATATCGTTGGCCCCCTTGAGTTTATTTACAAAGGCAACATAGAACTACATGAGTGCCTGTTAAATTTTGGAATTATTCCAACCGTTTGGCCTTATTTACACATTAATTGAGTTTTGGTCATTTAATGTGCATAATTCAAATTTGAACTACAAGCACATGCTCCCGTGCACCAAAGTTGGTTGAAAAATCACATTTGTGTCCTCGGGTGAATTCTACTCCCTCCTTCCATCTATATAGGTCCTAATGCATTTTTCGAGGCTAACTTTGACCAAACATTAGAGCAATAATATAAGACATGCAACTTACACAAAGCATACCTTCAAATTTGTATGTCAAAGGGCTTCCAATAATATAATTTTCATAGTATACATCTCATGTGCTATTAATCTTGTCAATAGTCAAAGGTTGTCTTGAAAAACACATTAGGCCCTATATAGATGGAAGGAGGAAATAATCCCATGTAAAAAATGAGAATAAAATTCAAACATCTGGGCATCGTGGCTCGGTTGAGAACATTGAGAAACTTGGTTTTAAAATCATGAAACTTGGCATGGTGTCATGTCATGGTAGTACCATGCCGTGATAAAAAATTGGCGAATAGGAACAAATTTTGGTATAAGCTTCTTACAAGCGGAGCTTCTCTCACGAAGGCTCGTGGTTACGGGAGGAGCGTGTCACCTTTGTGTGCATAATTCAAATTTGAGATACAAGCACATGTTCTAGTGCACCAAAGTTTGTTGAAAAATCACATGTGTGTCCTCGGGTAAATTTTAGGTTCCATGCAAGAAATGGAATGAAATTCAAAATTACAGGTGTCGTGGCTGGGTTGGAAACATTGAAACTTAGTTTTTAATTCCTGTAAATCGAAAACACGCATGAAAATAATGAAACTTGGCTTGGTGCCATGACATGGCACCAACATGCTAATAGTAAATTTGCAGTCCGATTTGTGAAGCGCGCACATTAACAATCAACAAAGTCATTTTGGAACAAGTGCTGTCACGTTACAATCGGAAACACAAGTATTATTGAAACCGTGGGTGTTCTACTTACTAGTACCATTTACGTGCATACGCGTCCCCATTTTATTAGCTAGGAGGCGTCGTGCGGGGTAGCTATTTGAGTCACGAGGCGTGCGATCAGACCCTATGGCGTGCTTATCGGGAGGAAACCCTTTGACCTCCATCGCCGTCCACCTCTCTCCCATGGCGTGGCGGCTGGCAAGACTATGAAGCTTTAAGCTACATGCTCTCCTTCCGCCATGCGGTGGATATGCAACAGTTCAATCGGTGTCGGATGGCGGAAGCGTCTTGTAGTACTCCTCCAATGCGATAGTACTCCATCATTGTTCGACTTCGAAGAAGAAGAGCCAAGGCCTTTCGTGTGGCGGTTTCATGTGTAGAGTAGCCTAGGATAGTGTGTACCCCGTGCTGTAAGCTTAAAATCGTTGGGAATTGGCTCGATGCTATGTGGCCGTCTGAAGTTTTAAAAAAAATTAAAATAGTCTTACGGCCCTACGACACCTGGTGATTGTAGTTTGCGCTCATCTGGTCAAGACAGGAATATATATTTTAATTTGTTTTTTTTGAAAAGAACTCCCGGCCTTTGCATCAGAATGATGCATACGACCACATATTTTAATTGTTGGTGGGTAAATGTTAGAGGTTGCAGCAAATATATTGTACTGCTGCAGGTCTTTCACCAATTTTAGAGGCAAGCATGTGGGGCCGGTGCTATGATGTGTCGCGTCCTTTCATTACAACGAGGAGAAGCTTGATTTTACTACGCCTTCTCCCTCACCCATGCATGTTGCTTTCATAAATGAGGACAGGCTTTTGCTTAGTAGTACTTCTACAACAAGCTATCTGTCCTTTCATGGTGGGCGGACATGCAGCGATGGATTCGACCTTTGTAGAAGCGATAGTAGTAACATCATTGTTAGTCTTCTCTAAGAAGCGAAGAGCCAAGCACAAACCGAACATTGCGATTCGCGAACATTGGAACGCATATAGCCGAGCTCTTGCATGAGATAAAAAATTGCTATGTGAGCCCACTATTGTACTAATGCGTACAACTACTTGCTAGTATAATACCTAAACGAGAAATAGTATTGGCCCTTCTAGAGATTTCAACAAGTGACTAGACTACACGAGGCGGAGTACATATGGAGCAAAATGAGTGAATCTGCACCGTAAATAAATCGTACCAGTTCTATCATTTTCCTCTCGAGGTGCACAATATTGAGTATACTAACTAGTCTCTTTTTGACACACATTTACGTTTTTTACACGCAGATCAGACGTGGCGCTCATATACCGCAGCATACCTCACCCCTATGAGCACACCACATGCGGCACTATCATCTTGAAATTTCTGAAGTCACCATAGGCACCTCGTCGTCGGCAGGTCCATAGGTGCTTGAATGCCAAGGAGGGAGAGGTAGCGGTTCCGAGGCGATTGAGCAGTCAATGATGCATCCTCAATTACATGCGAGAGGAATTAATTGGAGAAGCGAGAATAGAGCCGACCACGATGTGAATGCAGCGAGTTTGGACTCTCATATAATAAAGGTGCCCCACCACTCCAATCCATCTACTCCCAAGTCCACACAACCTTGCTCACTCCAATCCAAGACCAAGTGACCGAAGCAACAAGCACCTATGGGCGATGGGCGGCGGCGATCGGTGTGCCAAATCATCAAGCGCCCGACCTGCGGCCCGCACCGTCAGATGTTCGAGGCGGTCTGGCGACCGTAAGGCATCGTAGCCCTACGCATGGCCAACCGCCTCTCGCATGGGCGACATGATGGTCTACTCCATCCATAAGTTCACGCCGTCAAAAGCGGCAGACGACCTTCCGTACTACTCCAGCTCGCGCCCGGGCTCCTCATTGCCTGCCACCCTCGTCGGCCTCCATGGTGGCGAACTCTTTCAAGCCACGGTGGCCCTGCGGTGCTGGGAGTCATGACGAAGAATGTGCACCTCGAGGCCGTGCTTTCGCCGTGCGGCGCCTCGCCATGCAAGAAACCGTCGACCTGCACATCCCGTCTATGAAATCGTCTACATAGGCCACTACAAGGCAAGCAAGGACAGAAAAGCGTTGGCCTTCTTCCGGTGACTGGAATCTTTGGGCGCCATTGTTGAAGCACGTCGACACAGCCCACAGCCGCTGCTACTTAGGCACCGTTCGATGGGCGGCATACGAGTCGAGGAGGTGGGCGTCGTCGATGGATGCATCTCTTCTTGCCTCCTGTAACCAACCTTGCATCGCGCTCGTGGCCTTAATGTTTTATTAGTATAGTACTCCTCCGTTCCCAAATATAAGTCTTTCTAAAGATTCCAGCAAGTGACTACTACATACGGAGCAAAATGGTGAATCTACACTCTAAACTATGTCTACATACATACGTATGTTGTATTCCATTGAAATAGTATCTAAAAAGGCTTATATTTATGAGCGGAGGAGTATATGGCATTTTATTCCAGTCATAACGTTTTTCCTTTGTGAGGTGGGGCGCTTGATTGAGCAAACCCGCCCATGCACGATCGTTGACCGAGTTTAGAATTAGAAGAGAAAGCGAGGGAGAGAGCTAGCTGTATACGGATGTTGTTGTCGAGATGGGACTCGTGTTTATAGAATAGAATCTTGAGCACTCGTGCCTCTTTTTTGAGGAAAAAATTAGTCGTATGTCTAGTACCACTAGTTGGGTGCGTGCGACCTATAGCTGTCATCACTTTAGGTCTCCTTTTGAACCATGGCTCGCTTCACGGTACATATTATTTCCGCATTTATCCTCCTATATGTACTCTAGGCTATTTCCACGTGCTCCCATTCGGCCGACATGTGGGACATAGAGCATCTGGGTCGTAGTGCATGCGACCGGAGCATATGGGGTACTTTACATTTCAGACCTCACGAATTACATACAAACCCCGTGAAGAATAAATAAATGAATGAATTACTACATGAAACGGATTATTTTCGTGAAAACGAACACGTTCATTAAATTTTGGACATAACACGTTTATAAAAATGGCCGGACGAAACCGGTCTAAGGGCCTCTTTGATTTTTCCATAAAAAAGGGCCTCTTTGATTACGAGATCTGAAAACACAGGAATGGGGAAAGTATGATGGCGATGAACCGAGGCGAGGAGAACTCTAACTTCGATTAGAGGTTGAGTTAGATTCTAACCTGAACTAACTCTAAACCAAAGAGGTGTATGGATGGCGAGGTTAGATTGACAATAAATGATCTATCTCAATCATTTGACTACTTTGGACCCTATTTCTGCGGTTTGGAGGTGCTTGGATACGTTTTAGTTCCATGACTAAAAGTAGTGGGACTAAAACTTGCTAGCCTCACCCAGCTTGGATCCAAATACTAAAGAGACTAAAATCAAGTTAACGAGCATTTATTATCCTCCAAACCCTCCAATCGAACTACTTTGTGCTAAAGGAGAGGAGTTAAATGAGAGAGAGAGGACTAATCCACATTTTAGTAGGGTACCTGACTAAAAAATTTAGTCTCAAGACTAGTTTCACCCCTCTTTAGTCGGGGTGCTTGGAACTTTAGCCTCTTAAAGAGACTATTTTTAGTCGAGTAAAATAAGTCCCTTGGATCCAAGCACCCTCTTGGTGTGGCCGGCTCTTTGTGGCCTCCTCCCGCTCACAATTGACATAAGCAGACCATCTATACAAATCAAGCATGCAAAACATGATAAATTTTACTTTGTCCATACAAATGAGATATCCACTTAAACATACAAGTAGTCAATCAAGCTTCAAAAATAAAAAAACACTTCATGAAACAAAGATTGAGCTAACTCATCACGGAAGTCATTCACGATAGGGAGGGAGCCCGGAGCCCCTCACGCACCGAGGGAGGAGCTCGCCATCATCGCTCTGGAGGAATGCTCTGTAGAGCCCAAGCCCCGGGAACCCCTCCGACGCCGGCCCTTGCGAGTTGAGGTCGACACCGGCATGGGTAGTAGGGCCGCTTGCCGCCAACTAGGAACTTAATCTTTGGGCCTCTAGAAATAATGCAAGCCTGTAACTAAAATTCCTAGAAAGGTGAACTGAATCTTTGGGCCTCTAGAAATAATGCAAGCTGAAAGCTGAAATACCTAGAAAGGTGAACTGAATCTTTGGGCCTCTAGAAATAATGCAAGCTGAAAGTGAAATACCTAGAAAGGTGAACTGAATCTTTGGGCCTCTAGAAATAATGCAAGCTGAAACTGAAATACCAAGAAAGGTGAACTGAATCTTTGGGCCTCTAGAAATAATGCAAGCCTAAAATTGAAATATCTAGAAAGGTGAACTGAATCTTTGGGCCTCTAGAAATAATGCAAGCCTGAAATTGAAATACCTAGAAAGGTGACACTGAATCTTTGGGCCTCTAGAAAGATTTATTACCTCCTCAAGCAGCATCAAACAATTACATCGTGCCACAAATCTATACCAAGTTTGATCGGGATCTACTTTTCCAAATCAGAATTAAGCGCTAGAGCAAGCAAGATCAATGATATGGCCGTGAGACAAGAAGGAACGAACAAACTCACCCCTATCGCGACCCACAGTAGATCTTGCCGCCTTGCTCTGACAGAGGAGAAAAAGCAGTTAGTGAAGGGGAGGCAGGCGACCTTGAAGGCGGAGGGAGGCGGCGGAGTAGGGCAGCGGAGGCCGAAGGAGGCGGCGGAGGAGAGAGGCGGTGGCGGCCCTATGGGAGCAGAGGAGTCGTGCGAGAGGGGAGGCGATCGGAGTGCGGGCGGGGAGATTTTTAGTTCTCTTTTAGTAGGCCGAGGATAACTAACCCAATTAGAGCCTCTCCACGGGCTAGTTTTTTAGCTGGGTTAGAGCAAACTAGCTCAAACTAACCCCTCTTGTTTCTATAATTGGAGGCTATTTCAGCCAAAACTAGCTCTAACTCAAGGATCCAAACAAGAGGAGTATTCTTGTACATGCTACTGATGTGGACCATAGCACATTGTTTTTAATGGCCATATCACCACATTGTTTTCTACTTCCAATGGGCTCACCGTGGTTCGTGCTGCTGGTTCCTTTGAGCTGCCGTGGTTCGCACTCCTCAGACTGAGTAGTACTCCTCCGTTCCTAAATATAAGTCTTCGTAGATATTTCTTTATGGACCACATATGGATGTATATAGATGCATTTTATCTGTAGATTCACTCATTTTCTCCATATGTGGTCCACAGTGAAATATCTCAAACTTATATTTAGGAAACGAAGAATAATATAATACTAACATATACCGCATCATTCTTTGCTCCTTCTTACTACTCCGACATGTGGGAGAGCCATCATCCGATGTCGATGTGTCATGCACCCAGTTAGGCGTGGAGCGGAAGGGGTGTCGGTGTCAAAACGGCGGATCTCGGGTGAGGGGTCGAGCTGTCGTCTAGGCGGATGGTAACGAGGAGACAAGGGACCACGATGTTTTTACCGAGTTCGGGCCCTCTCGATGGAGGTAATACCCTACTCCTGCTTGATTAATATTGATGATATGGGTAGTACAATAGTAGATCTACCACGAGATCAAGGAGGCTAAACCTAGAAGCTAGCCTATGGTATGATTGTTGTTCATCCTCGGACTAAAACCCTCCGATTTATATAGACACGGATAGGTTAGGGTTACGAGTCGGTTACAATGGTAGGAGATCTACATATCCGTATCGCCAAGCTTGCCTTCCACATGAGAAAGTCCCAACCGTTACAGGGCGAAGTCTTCAATCTTGTATCTTCATAGTCTAGGAGTCCGGCCAGCGGTAGAGTTGACTATCCGGACACCCCTAATCAGGACTCCCTCGGTAGCCCCGAACCAGGCTTCAATGGCGATGAGTCCGTGTTGATTGTCTTCGGCATTGCGGCGGGTTCTTCTCCAAATTCCATATACTTGTCGAATAGTGTCAAAACCGATAAATGCTGCGCTCCTCGGCTTCTATGCCCAATAATGGCCATCTTCCGTGTTGGATGAATCACGAACAGCGAGTATTTTACAATTACCCGCTAGCCGCGCAAATGAGCCGCCTATAAAAGGGCAGGGTCTAGATCTGAGTCACCGTCCCCCTTTGCGAGCTTTCATCAGGCGCCTCGACCAAGCCCATTCCATCATGGGCCAGTCGTGCGGCTCCTCTTCTCGCGCTCCCGGCCCTCGGCCAGAAATGGGAGATGCTTAGTCCGCATAGCGAGCTAGTTATACTCAAGCCAAGGATTTCTCCCCGGCCTTCATGGTTCCCGTTTGAGCGGACTTGCCACCTACAAGGGTGGAAAGCAAGTGGACAGCGTCCCGATCCCTCTAAAGGAAGGCGGGTATGCTTCATCTCTTATCTAGTAAGAGGCCTCGGTTCCCATCCATCTGTTTCTCCGGGGGCTCTTGGAGTTCTCTGGTCTCAATTGCACCACCTTACTCCTGCCTCCATCACGCACATCGCGGGCCCATGGCCCTTTGCGAACTATTCTTGGGCGTCGAGGCTCATTTGGACTGTGGAAGAGAATATTCTGCCTAGTACCCCGTTCTCATGAGGGTTGATATATCAAGTGGGCGGGCGAGCTATAGCGCATCGCGGGACGGATACTTATCCGGAACCCCAAAGAAGGCGTCGAAGACTGGCCTTGAATGGTTTTATATGGAGGGCGTCCGCTACGGATCCTGTTGGGATTGGCCTTAGGAGTTCAGCAATGCTCCTCTGAAGAAGCGCCTAAGCTGGCGCCCTCGGAGCCCTCGGAGAAGATGACCGGGATGTCCGTTATTTGATGAGCGAATAAGGTTCTTGGCTCATGCGGATTGACCATGACAGGAGTCATGGCAATCTGCATTATGAGAAGTGCAGCCGCTCCAATCTGAGGGCCACCCATGTGGGACTTCAGCGGGAGGGCGATGCCACCGCCATGGCCGCAAAGGGCGGGATCGGTCACCGAACTGGTGAAGATCTTATCGCCATGTACAAAGGAGAGGAGGAGGATTTCCTCCGTGTCAACCTCTTGAAGGTTTTCTTCAAATAATCCTCGAAGCTGGGTAAGCAAACATCTTTGTGACCTTCTGATCCATGTTCCCGTAGTAAAATATCTCATTTCATGGTTTTGCTTGCAGGAACTAAGCGGACTGTGGAGAAGATACACAGCCCCCCACAACGAGGATCGGGCGGTCCCTCGATCCGACCTCGAAGAGGATCCGAATATAGCGGTGGAGTTGATCGGCGGGGTCTTCTACCAACTTAGCATCGACAACGCTTTGGTAGCCATTATGGCCGATTACCGGAATACTTCCATTACAGGTGTCTGAGACCAAGATCCCAAAACCACGATAATGACCCATCCATGCTTATTTTTTATCACCGTATACCAATGGTGTTTAGCAGGGGGTTCCCGAGGTGGGAAGCCGAGCTGCGGCTGGCCAACAAAGGGCATTGTGGCCCGAGGTTAAAAAAAAGTGCGGTCGGATCGAAACTCCGCCCATAGCGGTATAGCGTGTCACCATACTCCCGGATTGATTCTGGAAGGCGTACTATGCTGATGCTCTTTTCGGAAAAAGCGCTCGCGGGGTTGAGTCGGGAAAGGTTATGTCGAACCTTCACGGCCAAGCTTCAAAGCCAGGTCCGGAGGCTGAAAGCGAGCACGAGGCGTCGTCGGATGCTCCTCCGACGGAGGATGCCGACAGGTTGTCCGCCACCAACTCCGAGGTGGAAGCGCCAATCACAGGCGTCGCGGACAGTTCTTCGTGGCGCATGTTTCTCCCAAGAGGCCTTGAATGCCTTTGATTCGGAGATCGCACCTCCGTGCGCTCAAGATGGTCTAGCGAGCCGCGGGCAGTATGTAAAGGACATCTGGTGAAAATCTGGCGATTATACATGCAGTAGCCCCGAGACTTAAAATAGTTAGAATAACTGATTTAAGGATCATTTGTTATCTGAGGATCTTCTGAGAAAAGAATACCCGACTGTCCGGGGCTTGAAGAGTGCAAGGCCCAACTTGAGGCCGCACTAGCCGCTACAGGGGGAGCTACAGATGCCCCCTATGGTAATATATTCTTCTAAAAAATAAATAGTTTATAAAGTGCGGCGGGTGTGTAAATCGGCCAAAACATTGCAGATGGCGCGGACTAGATCCGGACAAGCAACAGCTCTTCGCGATTAAAGGCGGCGAGGCGTGCTTACGAGGTGCGGCGGAGAAGAATAACCTCAAGGCGCCAACACCAAGCTGGGTGAGGAACTAAGGGCGTTCGTGCCCGGTTATGCGACTCCGTAAAGGAGAATCGGCTAACCGTCACGGCATTTTCGATAAGTGCTTGAGCGAACTTTGAAAAGTTGGCGAGGAAGGCCACTAACATAAACATGTTTGTAGGTTTGCTCACAGTGCGTCTGAGGAGGAGATGCCCAGTTCTTGGTGATCTTCTTCCCGAATGCGTCAATTGCCACGAGCGAGTCGGCGGTGATGAAAGACATCGGCCAAGCTTTGTGGCCATCTATCTCCCTGCCTAAAGGCATTGGGGAGCTGGCGGAAGCGGCTTCAAGGAACATGGCGGCGCTTCCGGCTATGGAAGATATCGGCCTGCCGTCAAAGCGCCGAGAGGCTGAGGCCATGGTGAAGGCAGCGGTACGGTGACCCAAACCACATGGCGTGAGTGGGACACTGTGGGGCGGATGGGATGGAGATCCTGTAAGCAGTGTCGGCCAAGTAGAATTGGCATAAGTATTCCAACAAGATTGTAAATTAGATAGCCTATTAGATGGCATTGAGGAGGAATACAATGAGTCAAATTGACTATGTAAAAATATGACATGAAAAATGTCTTCTAGCTGGATTGTAGATCGTTTGTCATAGCGGACCTTTTAAGCCAGACCTCCGGACCCAATAGTCGGAGTGTGTCGAACTACCTCGTGGTTATATAAGAACCGTGGTATGCATGGAGACAAAGGCGTGGGGGTCATTGTTGCTGTATCATACAAGTGCCCAACTAGTTATGTTATATTACATGGGTAGTAAGAAACATCTTCGGGGAGAATAGTTCCGTTAAGGGTTCCTTTATTGGGATGCATGCCCTAAAGTGCATGTCAAAGCTGCTATGAAAGCAGAAAATCATCAGGGGCAGATGGGTAAATAGTTAAAATCATCTTTCAGTTCACCGACGAATATTCCCTTAAAGCGCTAGCTTCGGCTTCACCCGGTCTGAGGTACACATCCGGCTGACCAGCGTGTAATGAGAGGTGCTCCTTTACCACCTAGCCGAACAATCGGGAGCGTGGGGTAAGCACAGGGCGAACAACCCAGCTTGGCCAAAACTTAAGTCATATCGATGCATATAATGGTGAATAAAAGGTACATGCGGAAGTTTAACACATGTCTTGGGCATGAAGCCCGTATAAATAAGCTTACATTAAAGAAGCCCCATGTATAATGGCGCGGACAGCGCGTTAAGTGTGTCTTGAAAAAAGCATAAGCGAGCCTCTAGAGGCTACAAGAAGAAGAAGGAGGAAGGAGAAATAAAAGACAGCAAAAGCAAAAATAAAGAATGCGGACGGAGGAAGGAGGCGAACTTGGAGTCCGGCACTTAGGCGTAGAATCTTCGTGGGCGGGCTGCGTTCCATGGGTTCGGCTCGGTCGGTTATCCGATCGTTTAGCGAGATGGTATGCTCCGCGGTCAGGACCTGGTCGATGATGAAGGACCTTCCCGTTTGGGCTTGAGTTTGTCCTTTTTCTTGTCCGGCGGGCGTAGAACTAGTTCGCCAGCGTTATAAGCTTTGGCCCGTACTTCCTGCTTTGATATCTTGAGCTGCTGTTGATAGAATGCGGAGCGAGCTTTTGCCGCGTCGCGCTCCTCCTCCAATGCGTCAAACTGTCCTGCGATCGAGCTCGGCTTCTCTTTCTTCATACATGTATGCGGTGAGGTGAGTCATGTATTATGTCGCGAGGCAGACTGCCTCTGCGCGTACCCATGAAGAATGGTGTGAATCCGGTAATACGATTCGGCGTGGTCCGCAGCCCCAGTCTGGTCGAGCTCCTCGACCGGTCGTGTTAGATTCCTTGAGGACCGCACTAGTGCGGGTTTAATGCGCTCATGATTAGACCGTTTGCCGTTCGACTTGGCTGTTGGTTTGAGGGTGATAGGCGAGGCGTGTCGAGCTTGCTGCCCATGTTTTGCACCATTATTTGATCTCATCGGCCGTGAAGTTGGTGCCATTATCGATGATGATCTTTGTGGGACACCGTAGCGGTGCACTACCCCGATATGAAGTCTATCACTGGTCGGATTCGGCCGTTTTAACTGGTTTGGCCTCTATCCATTTGGTGAATTTGTCCACCATGACCAATAGGTATTTTTTGCTTGTGGGTTCCTCCTTGAGGGTCCAACCATGTCGAAGCCCCGGACATGACGGCCAGGTGATGGGTATAGTTTTAAAGGCGGTGGGTGGCATGTGGCTTTAGTTAGCAAAAAGCTGGCAACCGGCGCTTGTCGTTGGACTAAGTCCTGCGCATCTGCTCGGGCCGTCGGCCAATAAAATCCTGTCGGAAGGCCTTGCCTACAAGGGCCGGGCTGCGGCGTGGTGCCCACCCAGTCCGGCATGAATTTCAGCGGGAGGTTCGCCCTTCCTCTTTGGAGATACACCTTTGAAGGACTCGGTAGTGCTTTTCTTATAAAGCTCTCCCTCATGGACTTTATAGGTTTAGGCGTCGTACTATGCAGCGAGCCTCATTTTGGTCTTGGGGAGTTCCTGCCTAGTTAGGTAGGCTAGGAATGGTCCGTCCGCAAGCGATAACGCCATTATTTCATGAGCGAGAGGTGTTATCTCGGGGCGAGCCTCCGGTTATGTCGAGTGTTGGCGTCGAGGCGGTGCGGTTGGGTCGGATTGATGTTGTCGGACTCCCTTCCCTATAGTATGGATGGCGAACAGCCGTTCGAGGAAAGATATTGGGTGGGACGGCATCGCGTTTTGCTGTCTTGGCAGTAATATATCCGCTGCACTGGTTGTTGTCCGGGCTATATGATGAAATTGAGCCCTTGAACCGTGCGACATTTTAGGACCGCATTGCGGTATGCTGCCATTTTTGGATCTTTGGCATCAAAGTCTCCGTTTATTTGAGATATTCGAGTTGAATCGCGCACCTCTAGGCGTTGAATGCCCATGGGGCGCCATCCGGGAGGCCGTGCGAAGGGCCTCGTGTTACCGGCTGTGTTGTTGGAGTCCGTATACATTATCTGAAGGGCGTATTGGACTATTGTCCCCGGTTGGGGACGTCGGGGCAACATGCCCCCAGGCGGCCAACACTTTGGAGCTGTCGAAGTGCATGATCCAATTGGAGTATCGCCGTACTCTTTAGGGAG
>JAHIAM010000810.1:0-47246 GCA_021605205.1 Aegilops longissima
TGAGTGTTTAGGTAGGCTGTGGCCGACACCCACGTTGGGCTTCCGCTTGAAGGTTGTCAGTACATGTCGTGTAAGCGGCGATAAGTGGTGAGCGTGTGTGAAGAAGTACACCCTGCGAGGTTAAATATGATCTATTGAATAGCCGTGTCCACGGAAAAGGACTTCTGGGTTACCTATATCGGTTCATAGACAAGTAAATGGATACTACTAAAAGCCTCAAGATAAGTGTGAGTATAGTGGATGGCCCTCTCGTGGGATGACGAGAGAGGATCCACGGTGGAGTATTGTGATGGTGATTAGTGGACTCGTGTGCGACAAATGCTTTACAAAGTGGTGTCACGTGGGATAGCTTAGCCAAGAGTCAAAGCTGGCTTGCTGCAAATAACTCCACTTCCTTCCTTGAGAATGTGCATGTATGATAGGATTACGTGGTAAGACTTGCTGAGTACCTTTGTACTCATGTTTGTAATCAATGTTTTTCAGAGGACTATACTACCCCTCGACGGATTCTATGTAGATATTGACTTGACGAGTGAACTAGCCACCGGTGGCGATCTAAGACTTGTGAAGGGCCATTGTAGATAGAAAGGCTCCAACAAGCTTTCTTTCTTTCTAGAGTCGTACTCGAGACTAGTTTGCTTCCGCATGTGCTTGTATGATTGTATGACTTGAGTGTTGGGTCATGTGACCCCTATCTGTATGACTATGTTATGTATGGCTCCTCGGGCCTCTTAAATAAAAGTACTTGAGTTGTAGAGTTTTGTTGTGATGCCTTGTTGTATTTACTCATATCGGGCATATTGCGTGTATGATTGAAATGCTTGGTATGAGTGGGATCCGACAAACTAGTTGTTTATCCTTGGCAGCCTCTCATATGGGAAATGTAGTCTCGTGCTTACGGCGATAGTAGTCCGCTACTGCCGGTTCACGAGTCCTGCTAGCCCAGACACTCTGCTTGGACACTTGACTGGCGGCATGTGATTCATTTCGTTCCTATATCATCCCTTGAAATGTCACGCGATGGTATTGAGTCTGCCTAGCTGCTACAGCCGGGATACGGAGTCCTGTTAGCCAGTGCTACAGCCGAATTCATCGTTGATGACCGACATGCTCGAGGTGATTCATGTATGCCTGTCCCCATAGGTTAGTGCGCTTTGGGTTCACGACTAGCCATGTTGGCCGGGTTCTTTGTCATGTGGATGCTAGCGACACTATCATATCGTGAGCCAAAAGGCATAAGCGGTCCCGGGCCATGGTAAGGCGACACCGTGGGAATACCGTCGTGAGGCGCAAAGTGATATGAGGTGTTACCAGCTAGGTCGATGTGACTTGGAATCGGGGTCTGACAGCGTTGGCATCGAGCGGGGCTGCTGTAGGTTCGCTAAGCCAAACTGGTGAAGTTGAGTCTAGAAATGCTTTAGTTATATGTAGGGGAATTGATTGTGGGAGGAGCGTAAGGCTCTTTTACTCCTTTACCTTATGCCCTCGATCTGAGTCATCCTCTTCTCATTCAACGTGGGTTTAGGACTAGGCTCTCTTCTCTCTATCGGGTTCACGTGTTACTAATCCGTAGTAACTTATAGGATTGTTGGTTACATCCTCGATTCGGTGCTACTAAATTTTAGTATGCTATCATTTGAACCAGAACCTTGATATGATGTTGTTGAGTGGATTGCAATCTGATTTTGAATGTCTCAAATCTGATTTTGAGCATTCTGAGATGTTATGCTGCCCGATTTTCCTAGAAATTCTAATGCCTTTGCATTGTGGCTGTGCTTTCGGATGGCCACCGTCCCCCGAACCAAGTGGTTACTTTGACCCGTTGCATTGATGTGTGTGGTCACACGGCAATGCTGGTTCGAGTGATGATTGAGTCTGGTTATCGATGGTATCTGAATATACCGTCGAGGAGCAGTTTAGGATTTCAATCAAAGCCAATACCTATGCACGGTCGGATTTATCCATCTTATCCGAGACTCTTGAGCCACTTCTTTGTTCTTATGGGCTCGGAATCACTATTGGAATGTCATGCAAGATGCAGCCTATTCCATGATGACTATTATTCGAGCGAACGCCTTCTTTGGGCAACAGATTTTCGCTATATGCGGCATCCCTCCACAGGGCGCATGGCTATCTTGAGGTTTGTACAGCGATGCATCCCATGAGGACTCACTCCTTCGCACTACTCTTGAGTTCTTTGGAGGACAAGGACCGTGAGAACCGGGCCTTGCGTATGGAGCTTTTAATGCCCGTTCGACCCTTTGGGCTACTCGACTAGGTTTGCACTGCCGTGCAAGCTAGATATATGGACATGAGGGACTTGTACCCGTGCGGGCGAGTCTGCGGACTTTATGGAGTGGCGTGAGGTTGGAGGCATCACTCCTCCTCGTGGGCCTCGTCGCCACCGTTTGTTGGTCCACGGCCACATCCGAGTCCTTATGGTCCACAGGCCCCACAGGATTATCATTTCCGGACGATCATGTTCCACTTCAGTGCAGGTGGTGACTTCTATGAGGACTACTATGGAGCTGCCTGAGTTAGTAGTAGTATTCCTAGTATGGTAATAGTTGTGTTTCCACCGTCCTGCGTGACTCGTGGAATACGACTTAGTGTGTATCATTCCGGAAGTGTAGAAAAATAATGTATAGAAGTTGGGATGCTTCCGATGAGATGTAACGCCTTTCCTTATAGTTGTACTCCGTCAGGCTTGTACTAAACTATGAATGGTGTGTATGACCGTGGTATATATATATATGGCAGTTTTATATTACCATGTCATACGGATGAACATCTTTGCATTCCATGCTATCCATTACCTTCCGCACTTCCGTGTTAAATTCTGCCATCCTGGTTTAAACCTTTGCTTTGTCTCCCAGGATGGTCAACACTCGCAATACTCCTGCTGTTCCAGAGCAGGGAGAAGCGATGCAGCCAGAAATGTGAATCTGCGCAACCGCCATCTTTGGCGAGGTGATCTTTGGAAGCGAGCGCAATAAGCGTGAAACCAACCGCTTATTGGGCGGATTGAACAAAACACACGCCAGCCAAGAAGCGATGTGGTTTCACTCAGCGACTTCGTCAAGCTGTATCCCCAAAATTCAAATATTCCGTCGAGCCTCTCGCGCGGATGATTAGCTCCGCGGCATCCACCACAAGCTGCGTTCCGCTAAGCGTGGCTGAGGTGACAAGGTTACCTTTGCCGCCTATCATCTTGGAGGCCCTGCTAGCCTCTGGTGGGAGAATTATGAGGCTATCGTCCGGTTGGACAAGTTACATCTTGGGCTGAATTGAGTGCCGCCTTAGTGAGCATCATATTCGGAAGGTCTTATGGACCATAAGCGTGAGAATTCTGCAGTTTCACCCAAGGTAGGTGACGGTGGATGCCTCTGCCGTGAATTTGGGAGGTTAGCACGTTATGCTCGAAGAAGTTTCTACCGATGCCAAGAAGCAGGCAAGGTTCCGCAAGGGACTTAGCCCTGAGCTACGCCGAGATCTCCGTCTGCATGAGTGTACCTCTTTCCCGAAGCTAGTCAATAAGGCTATCAGTGCCGAAACTGGGCAGACTGATTTTGAGGCTTCACGCAAGCACATCCGTGATTCTGGATCTTCATCCGGCTCTGGATCCCAGAAGCGCCGGGTTTGGGTTCCAAATACTGCTCTACCACCCAGGTTCACCCCGAGGCCATCCTCTGAGGCGCCTCGCCCCAACCAGCCGTATTTTCCACCCAAGACTTATGGAGGTCCAACTGCTAATGCTGCTCCACGCCCAAATGTGATAACTTGCTTCAAGTGTGGAGAGACGGGCCACTATATCCGAGAGTGTCCCGAACAACCCCAATCAAGTTGGAAAGTCATTGGCGCGGCAAGCCAGCGAGGAAAGGTGCCCTATGCTAAACCAGTTGCCACCGCTCGTGGCCATGTCAATTATGTTTCTGCTGAAGAGACCTATGAGGATCCTAACGTCGTCCTCGGTACGCTTCTTGTTAATTGCCATCCGGCAACCGTTCTTTTTGATCTTGGAGCATCTCATTCATTTATTTACGAGAGCTATGCTCGATTGCACAACACCACATTCTCGTGACATGCCTACCTCCATGGAAATTCAAACCCACGGTTCTAGATGGCAAACCTCTAGAATAAGTCATGGGAATGAAATTCTTGTCGACAGATTAGTCTTTCTTGCATCCCTAATAGCTCTTAAGTCCTCGGACATAAACATCATCTTGGGTATGGACTGGATGTCAGCCCATTATGCTAAGATTGATTGCTCTACTAGAACTGTTCAACTTACCCATCCTTGGGCAAGGCGGTGAATGTTTTAACCCAGTGTCTAAGCGCCACTCTACTCCTTAAATGCCAACCCCTTCCGGACCTCGAAGATATTCCGGTAGTCCGTGATTTCCGGATGTCTTTCGGAGGAACTGCCGGTGTTCCACCGCGGGGATGTCGAGTTCGTGATAGATCTTGTTCCGGAACCGTCCCAATCTCTAGAAGACCTTATAAGATGGCACCCCTAGAACTAGCTGAACTTAAGAAACAACTCGATGAGTCCTTGCAAAAGGGTTCATCCGTCCTAGTTCATCTCCATGGGCTTGCCCGTCCTCTTCGTCAAGAAGAAGGATGGTGCGGATCGGATGGTTGTAGATTACCGACTGTCAATTTGGTCACTATCAAGAACAAGTATCCGCTCCCCAGGATCAACGACCTGTATGATCAGCTCGCTGGATCCTCAGTCTTTTCCAAGATGGATTTGAGGTTGGGCTACCATCAAATCAAAATCAAGAACGGGGACATACCTAAAAGCGGCCTTTGTCACTCGTTATGGCCAATCTGAGTACACCGTCATGTCCTTCGGATTAACCAATGCTCCAGCCACTTTCTCTCGGTTAATGAACTCAATCTTCATGGAGTACTTGGATAAATTCGTCGTGGTATACCTCGATGATATACTCATCTACTCCAAGAATGAGGAAGAACATGCCGAACATCTAAGGCTAGTATTGATGAAACTTCGAGAGCACCGCCTTTATGCCAAATTCTCTAAATGTGAATTCTGGTTACCAGAAGTGACCTATCTAGGCCATGTAATCTCTGGTAAGGGCATTCTGTCAATCCCGGGCGAGTTCAAGCCGTCCTTGATTGGACCCCACCTGAATCGGTCAAGCAAGTTCGGAGTTTCCTCGGTTTAGCGAGCTATTGCCGCCGCTTCGTCGAGAATTTCTCTAAAGTTGCTAAACCTCTAACCGAACTCCTCAAGAAAGATAAGAAGTTCGAATGGACGCCACAGTGCGAGTTCAGCTTTCAGGAACTAAAAAGACGCCTGACATCTGCTCCCGTACTTGTTCCACCAGATTTCTCTAAGGACTTCATTATTTATTGCGACGCCTCGCGACAAGGACTAGGTTGCATACTCATGCAAGATCGTCATGTGATTGCCTACGCTTCTCGACGATTCGTCCACATGAGGATAACTACCCCACACGATCTAGAGCTTGCAGCGATGGTTCATGCACTCAAAACCTGGCGACATTACCTTACGGGTAATCGTTGCGAAATCTACACTGATCACCAAAGTTTGAAATATATCTTCACCCAACGGATCTGAATCTCGAGGCAAAGGCGTTGGGTCGAGTTGATACAGATTTCGACTTAGGAATATCCTACACCCGAGCAAGGCCAATGTCATGGCTGGCGCACTAAATCGCAAATCTTATTGTAACAATCTGATGTTACAACAAAGTCAACCATCTCTCCACGAGGAATTTCGTAAGCTTAATCTACACATTGTTCCTCGAGGCTCCTTTTCACCACGGTGGCGAAACCGACCTCACGGATCGAATCATAGCTGCTCAGCGGTATGATAGAGGATATCACGGATCAAGGAGAACATTGCTAGCGGAGCTGCTAAATGTTTCTCAATAGATGAAACAGTGTTGTCTTCTTTGAAAACCGCTTGGTGGTTCCCAAGAAACAACGATTCTGACAATTGATCCTTAAGGAAGCTCATGACTCTCCTCTCACCATTCATCCGGTAGTACTAAAATGTATCAAGACCTCGCCGGAGGTTTTGGTGGACTAGGATGAAGAGAGAAATCGCTCAATACATTGCTAATCTGCGGCGTCGTCGTCGAGTCAAAGCAGAGCATCAACGGCCTCTGGTACCCTTCAACCTTTGGAAATTCCTGAATGGAAATGGGATAAAATCGGTATGGATTTCATTACGGGTTTCCCAGGACCAAGAGAGGAATAATGCTATCTTCGTTGTCGTTGATCGTCTTTCCAAAGTAGCCCACTTCCTACCTGTTAGTGAGAGTATAACCGCTAGCCAGCTAGCTGAATTGTACATCTCTCGAATAGTGTCTCTTCATGGTATTCCATTAGAGATTAACTCAGACCGTGGAAGTCTCTTCACCTCTCGATTTTGGGAAAGTTTCCAAAACTCTATGGGAACTCGTCTCTCCTTTAGCACCGCTTTCCATCCCCAATCAAGTGGTCAAGTAGAGCGAGTCAATCAAATCCTAGAGGACATGCTTGAGCTTCATCATCTCTTCGGCATGAATTGGGAGAAATGCCTTCCATTCGCCGAGTTCTCTTATAACAATAGTTATCAAGCCAGCTGGCAAAGCCCTTCGAAGTTCTTTATGGGCGGAAATGTGGGACGCCTCTTAACTGGTGAAACCGGGAGAGACAACTCTTTGGCCGGATATGATTCAGAAGCGAGAAGAGCAAGTTCGCGTTGTTCGTGAGAAATTGAAAACAGCCCAATCTCGTCAAAAGAGCCAATATGACCGCAAGCATAAGCCTATGACTTATGAAATTGGCGAGAAGGCTTACCTTGGGTTACTCCTTTGAAGGAACCCATCGATTGATATCAAAGGCAAGTTGGCTCCTCGTTACATTGGACCCTTTCGCATTCTTGCCAAGCGAGGAGAAGTTGCCTACCAATTGGAACTACCTCCGCATCTTTCGAGTCCATGATGTCTTCCACGTTTCCCAACTCAGGCGTTGCTTCTCGGATCCTATCCGTGGAGTGAACCACAAGCGCTTGATCTCCAAGATAATCTCACCTATCGAGAATATCCCGTCCGTATCCTCGATCAAGCCGAAGCGTACCACTCGGCGTCGGAATATCAAGTTTCTAAAGGTTCAATGGTCAAACCATTCCGAGCAAGAAGCAACTTGGGAAAGGGAGGATCGTCTTCGACTTGAGTATCCCACCTTTTTAGCAGATCCTAAATCTGGGGACGAGATTCTTTTGAGTGGGGTGAGTTGTCACATCCCAGTTAGACCATGCATTAGGGTGTGCATCATGTTTAAATTCCATTTGAATTTGAAATGGGGAAGGCGAAACCCGAACACCCCCTTAATTCAACTAGGGTTTACTAAAATTATTTCAATGAATCGAAATGCCCTTCAAAATGCTCATCCTCTTTGTTTGGGTTCGAACCCATGTCAAAGGAGGTGTATCATTTTCTAGGTCATCAAAGTTCTAGGATTAACCCACAAGTTTTGAACTTGAGCATTTTAATTATATAAAATATTTTAAATGTTCAAAAATTGCCAAACCAAAATGTTTCATGTTGGAAATATTCCAACAAGAGACCAGGAGCATTTTGGTGATTTTTAAAACAGTTTTGGTATTTTAGAAAAACCCCACAAAGTTGCAGAAATTAGAAAAAGACTAAAATGGAAAAACCTTACATGCGCCTGCAGTGCCCACTGCTGCCCAGCCCAGCCCAGCCATGGCCCGTAGCTGCTTGGCTCGGCTTGACGAGCAGCCAGTGCCCGACGGCGAGCTCGAGCGCGCCACGCAGCTGGCCGCCGCCTGCTTCACCTCCTCGCCGCCTCGCTGCCTGGGCCGGCCTCCACGTCGTCGCCCGACCCCTGGACACGCCATTCGCCCCTGCCTCATCTCTCGCTCTCCCCAACCTGGCCGGCGCCGCCGCGCCGCCGCCGCCAAGTCGTAGCCACCGCCGTCCATGCTCCTCCCCACCATGTCCAGGGAGCTCCCGCCTCCACTACCCCTAGCTAGCTGAGTCCCTTTCGCTCTAAGTGCCCCAAGCCCTTGCACCGACCTCGACCGAGCTCAAGTCGCCGGAGATCCCTTTTGCGTCGCCGTCGCCCGGTTCATCCCGACCCAGCGAGGCTCTCTCTGAGACCGCTGTGAGCCAGCTACCTCCCATCCACTCCACTCTCCTTATCGTGCACCATAACGACCCAACCACGATCGCCCGAACGCACCGCCGCGGAGCTCGTCGCCGACGAGGCTCCGGCCACCCAACGGCCACGCCACCGTGTCCATCACACTCACCACGTTGCGTTGGGTCCAACTTTGCACTCCACGCGCCTCACCTTGCCCCCTAGCGACAAGTTCGAGATCACCCGAGCCCCGGCCGCCGCCAAACTCGTCGCCGGCGCCAACTCCGGCCACCCCGACCCCAACTAACCCCACCAAACGCTGCGGTTCGTCTCCAGCTCCACGTAGATGCTTTCCGCGCCCCATTTGGTGGCCGGAACGTGCAAAAGCACTTTGCTCCGCCGCGCCTGGCCTCGCCGGCGGCTAGACGCCGGCGAGTTGACCATCGACCATTGGTGGTGGGCCTGTTGGATGCTCTGAGTCAATGACGGTGGACCCCCCAGTTAACTAATTAGGTTAGTTCTAATTAAAATTAATTAGTTAAACTAACTCTACGACATGCGGGTCCCACTGTCGGTTTGACCTGGACGACCCGTTGACCCTCGACGTCACGCTGACCTCATCTTGGCGCTTAATAAATGAATTTCTGGATTTATACGATATAGCAAATTCCATAATATAATTCAAATTTCAAATGCTTATAACTTTTATTCTATAACTCCAAATGCAAAGATTTATATATGAAAAATTATCAGAAAAATCCACTCTATCCATTGGTACAGGTTTCATGCATGTTAAAACAAGTTAACTATGCTGAATAACCAGAATAAGAAATTGCACCATTAGGACTAACTCAAATGAGCTATCATTTGAATCCTTGATTCAAATGAGTTCATCCTATTCTTTCAACTTGCATTAGGCCAACACACATCCATATTGCCATGTCATAGCATGCATCATATTGTTGCATATTGTCATGTGTGTTTACTTTGGTATGCTTTCATGATAGGTTACGCCCGAAGATAACCTCGACTACCCATCGAAGGCGTTCCCTACCCCGTTCCATCGGGCAAGCAACTCGTTGATCATTTCGATACAAACCCATGTTCTCGCTTCGCTCTCGTTTCTTGCATTAAGACAACGCGATTCAACTGTTGTGTGCTGCGGTAGTTGAACCCATTTCCTTTGCATGACTGTCATTGCCACGGTAACTAGATGAAACCCACTAGTATGTGTAGGAGTTGATTGAGCCATGTTTGTGATTCCTACCATGCTATGCTTGCTATGCTTAGAGTTGTGTCAGGTCTGGCTCATCGGGATGATGAACTGGAGTGAAAGGTTGTGTTGGTTCGAGAGTGAAAGTGTTGAACACGATTTGGTAAAGGTATCGATGAGAGGCCATGTAGGAGTACATGGTGGGTTGTTTCATTGAAGCCGAACTTAAGAACTGAGATCTGTGTTTGTGATCCATGGAACAGATACTACCACACATTGGGATCCTTAATTGACCCTCTCGGCTTCTTAACCACCCCTGTTCTTAGTCCGGGAGTTGCAAGTAGTTTCTGGTGTTTGTAGCATGCTGGGGGCCGCACGCAACGCTGACCTTAGGGGTGGGTTGTGTTGCGGTAGGCACGTGGTTGATGTACCGAAAGTGCCGTTTGGTATCTCGGGAACCCTGCACACATCGTTCGGGGCTGTATGGGAAACCTCGGCGGACTCCTGCGGATGGAACCCGAATAGGCGATAAACTGGACTAGGGACTTGAGTGTTTAGGTAGGCTGTGGCCGACACCCACGTTGGGCTTCCGCTTGAAGGTTGCAGTACATGTCGTGTAAGCGGCGATAAGTGGTGAGCGTGTGTGAAGAAGTACACCCTGCAGGGTTAAATATGATCTATTGAATAGCCGTGTCCACGGAAAAGGACTTCGGGTTACCTATATCAGTTCATAGACAAGTAAATGGATACTACTAAAAGTCTCAAGATAAGTGTGAGTATCGTGGATGGCCCTCTCGTGGGATGACGAGAGAGGATCCTGGTGGAGTATTGTGATGGTGATTAGTGGACTCGTGTACGACAAATGCTTTACAAAGTGGTGTCACGTGGGATAGCTTAGCCAGAGTCAAAGCTGGCTTGCTGCAAATAACTCCACTTCCTTCCTTGAGAATGTGCATGTATGATAGGATTACGTGGTAAGACTTCTGAGTACCTTTGTACTCATGTTTGTAATCAATGTTTTTCAGAGGACTATACTACCCCTCCGACGGATTCTATGTAGATATTGACTTGACGAGTGAACTAGCCACCCGGTGGCGATCTAAGACTTGTGAAGGGCCATTGTAGATAGAAAGGCTCCAACAAGCTTTCTTTCTTTCTAGAGTCGTACTCAGACTAGTTTGCTTCGCATGTGCTTGTATGATTGTATGACTTGAGTGTTGGGTCATGTGACCCCTATACGTATGACTATGTTATGTATGGCTCCTCGGAGCCTCTTAAATAAAGTACTTGAGTTGTAGAGTTTTGTTGTGATGCCTTGTTGTATTTACTCATATCGGGCATATTGCGTGTATGATTGAAATGCTTGGTATGAGTGGGATCCGACAAACTAGTTGTTTATCCTTGGCAGCCTCTCATATGGGGAAATGTAGTCTCGTGCTTACGGCGATAGTAGTCCGCTTCTGCCGGTTCACCGGAGTCCTGCTAGCCCAGCACTCTTGCTTGGACACTTGACTGGCGGCATGTGATTCATTTCGTTCCTATATACATCCCTTGAAATGTCACTCTATGGTATTGAGTCCTGCCTAGCCTGCTACAGCCGGGATACGGAGTCCTCATAGCCGATGCTACAGCCGAATTCATCGTTGATGACCGACATGCTCGAGGTGATTCATGTATGCCTGTCCCCATAGGTTAGTGCCGCTTTGGGTTCACGACTAGCCATGTCGGCCGGGTTCTTTGTCATGTGGATGCTAGCCACACTATCATATCGTGAGCCAAAAGGCATAAGCGGTCCCGGGCCATGGTAAGCGACACCGTGGGAATACCGTGCGTGAGGCCGCAAAGTGATATGAGGTGTTACCAGCTAGGTCGATGTGATTTGGAATCGGGGTCCTTACAAAGGCGTTACCTTTGGCAGCACATATTAGGTATAATATACTCCACTTTTCATAACTGTTGCACTCTCTTCCCATAAAGTCGGATTTGTTCATCCTTTTAGTGAAATTTATTTCCTGTCAGCAATTTGCTACGCATGCAATCTTATGAGCAAAATTTTATTTAGGCCGTCCTTTTCATAGTATTATTCAGGCACCACTTTTTGGTCTCTGGGTATCAGAATTACTGTATCCTACACAAGCTAGATTTGTAGGTGAGACTGACAATTAATCATACTCTGCTGTTATGCAACACCAAGACTCTTGACCTTTTCAGTCCAACAGTATCCCATAGCTACATAGATAGAATAAAACCATCATAATCTCAGCAGAAGAGCTAACCATATTCAAACTGCAAAGAAAAAGTATAAAGTTATTTTCATAGCAAGACTAGCTTTGAGAAAAGAAATGCATATATTTGATTGGGAAAATAAGACATGCTAGCTCAAATATTTTGTGATGCAATTATGCTCCATTTGATAGCAGAGTGCTATTATGTCCCTCAATGATTCTAAATTTCTATTATCCGACAAAATTTGTTTGTCGGTCTTTGTCACGCTACTTTTAATGCCAGGGTCTCAGTAGAATTGTTGTTCCGACAAAATTCAGATGTGAAGAGGAGTTCCTGATAATAGATGAACATACCAGCCTACTTGCCTACGACCAAGGTAGAATTATCGGTAGATGCATGATCGGGTTGACTGAAGAAAACCTGAAGATAGCTACCATCAATGTCACTTAAGTAAATAGCCCCGATCTTACATGTGACCGTTGTTTTTGAAGCCTTATCTGCAGTTGAGACAATACAACGAGAAGACACAAGTGCATGATACATTGGATACTACAAAGTAGACATGTTTTTTTTACAAATGGCATAGCAGAATATCACCACAGTGGAAGCAAAGCACCCTATATCCATGAAAATAAATAGTATAAGACGCCAATGAAGAAAATAAGACATTAACATTTGATGAGGATTCAACTTCATAGGAAGTAGGAGTGCTTATGAGGGGTGCTGCTATAAGGGGATGGAGGTAATCAGAAGAAATTTGCATGTGGTGAAATAACTCCCTCATAGAAGAGTTAATTGGTTTTAATGTAGGAAAAATCTACAGGCTGGTTAAGCTTTGATGTATTTGATGTATAAATATTAGCACTTCGCTCAGTGTAAAGCTTTTCTTGCTAAGGATATTCAATGGGCTAAGAGAATACTTGATAGACCAAGGCAAGTAGTGTTTGTAATGACTTGGTTTATGATAGTGCAAAATAAACTATAAAGAGAGTACATAGATTATTGCCATGAAATATTTTAAACTTGCAGATATTCCGGTTCGTATCATGACATCCACACAAAACTAACTATCCTGCTTACAATGCTTCACACAAATAGATAAAAAAATATACGTTTTCGTATCAGAAAATGAAAAATTACGCCACCATATGTGTGGAGTGTGTTGTAGTGCTCCACAAAATATTTCTCATGACCCTGAAAACTTTTAAGGATAGAGCGAATCACCCAAAACAATTTCCATGAAATTCCTTTTGTTGTGGTGGCAAATATAATGCTTATAGCATCTCCAATAGATGATGTATATTTTGGTGATCCAACCGGTGATGTAAAAATTTACATCACCAAAAAGTGCTTCTTACATCTCCGAAAAAGGCTTAACTCCGACAGATGGTCCAAAATGGAGATGTAAAAGAGCAACTCCAACAGATGGTCCAAAACGAAGATGTAAAATTCTGAAAATGACCAACTACTACTTCATCTCAACATAGTTCAAACACCAAATTCAAACATAATTCAAACATAGATGCCATAAATTTAAACTAGCAGAACTACTCGTTGTCCGAGGGCATCCAGAACGACTCTTCGGAGTCATCCGAGAGCCCCCATAACTCCTCATCCTCCTCCAACGATGATGGAGGATGGGGATCACCGTCAAGGGGCCGGCCTCGTCCTCCTTCTTCACCTCCTCCTCCTCGTTATTCTTCTTATTCTTCTTCTTCTCCTCGGCATCACGCTTCCAGTAGAAGTCCTGCTCGGCCTGGGCATACTCGGGATGCTCCCACGCAAACTGAGCCATCGCCGCCTCATCGCTCTCAGCGGGTGAAAGAACATGCGGTGCCTCCATGTTTGGTTTTGGTAATTGATGACAATCTCTATGGACTAATGGTTGCCTTGAGTTATATTTGAAGGTTTTGTCCATAGGCTTTTCTTGGAGTACATTTGTTGGTTTCAAGGAGAGTTTGTGATGACCAAGGTGCTATTCAAGGAATTACCTAAAGATTGGTCTTGTGAGAGGTTGATCAAGACTAAGTAAAAGAGTGAATCAAGTTGATCAACACACAAAGCCTAGAAGATGTACCGAGAGGGATCAAGCGATCCCATGGTATGGTAAGCATTGTCAATTACGCTTTGTGTACTAACCCATGATCTTCGTGAGAGTTCTTTGTGGGATTAGGTTGTGGTGTGCAAATTCAAGTGAAGCATCATGAAGAGATCAAATGCTTGAAGCTTGCCGTCCATTTTGGTGACAATGGACTTGTGAAGATGTGCGGAAGAGTGGCTCACCCATAGTGGAGTATGGGGAGCAATCAACTAGTCTTCATCGAACCAACGCAATCAATAAAGGTGGTCCAAATTGAGGGAATCAAGATCGTCATCTAGCTCAAGTAGACCATGTGCAAGGCAAAGGTTTGCCCTTGATAGGTTTTCTATTTTACCGGTCTCATGGTGGTAGTTGGGAGACCGGGTTATAGGATCGATTGCCGTACTATCAAGGGGGGCTCTCGATGAGTAGCTTGATCGTATTGTTCGTAGAGAGCTCAAACCATTGCATCCTTGCATCATCTTTCTTGGTTCTTGTTTGCTTTTCTTTGTGAGTTTTGGAGCTTATGGTCATCTTAATGACAAGCTCGAGTTCATCGAAAACGGAATTCACTTGCATCTTCTATGATGTTTTCGATGTTGGAGGTTTTGCCGGTTCTTCTCGGTTGGAGGTGTCACTCCTCTATTTGTTAGGCATAGCTCCTCTTCTTACCGATGTGGGGTCGGTTGGAGGTTTTGCCGCTGTTTTGATGCTACTCGTCGTCTTGTATCCAACAAGCTTGAGTTTGCTCAATTCGGAGCTCATATGTAGAAGTTATGGCAGTTCTGGTTTTCCATGGAGGTTACTTGCTTTCGTGGTAGTGGCATAAGGATGGCGCCAGCGGTAGTACCGCTGGGCCGGAGCGGCAGTATCGCTTATCGCCACAAACGGTAGTACCGCTGTCCCACAGCGTAGTACAAATCCATAGCCATAAGCGGTAATACGGCTCGGTTCATACGATACCGCCTCGACTCGAGACGTGGTTTTCTTGTGTCGGGTTCAACGGCAGTAGGAGCGGCAGTAGGAGCAGTAGTAACGCTCATGTGCGGTAGTACCGCGGCTACCACCACCCCTAGTGCTGCTCAATGGCCCTCCTCACTGTTCCTTCTCCCTGTGCTCGTGGTAGGCGCTGTGCGCGGTCCCAGCAGTAGTACCGCTGCGGCTAACGGTAGTACCGCTGGCTCTAGTGGTAGTGCCGCTCATACGGCTCTGCCTCACCCTCTGTTTTGCTCCGCTCTCTGTGTTCTACCGCCTGGGCGGTAGTACCGCTCCCCTAAGCGGTAGTACCGCTCGTGCGCGGACTGAGCCTTAACGGTTGGATTCGGGAGCCCCTATAAAAGGGGGTCTTCTTCCCCATTCAACCTTATCTTTGAGCTCGTGTTCTTCCCCCATTGTTGACCTTCTTCGAGCTTGCTAACTCTCAATCCCTCCATGGATTCTTGCTAGTTTTTGAGGGAAAAGAGAGAGGAGATCTAGATCCACATTTCCACCAATCACTTTCTCCTCTATGTGAGGGGAACCCCTTGGGATCTAGATCTTGGAGTTCTTGGTGTTCTCCTTCTTGTTCTTCCTCTCATTTTCCTCCCTAGCATTAGTTGCTTGGTGGGATTTGAGAGAGAAGGACTTGGGCACCGTGTGCCCTTGCCATTGCATTTGGTGCATCGGTTTGAGTTCTCCACGGTGATACGTGGAAGTTACAAGTTGACAAGCTTATTACTCTTGGGTGCTTGGTACCCTTGAGCTTGTTCCTCTTGGGTGCTTAGGCGCCCTAGGCAGTTGAGGTCACTTGAGCCATATTCCATTGTGGTGAAGCTTCGTGGTGTCGTTGGGAGATAGCCCCAACCTTTGTGGTGCTCGAGCTCCACCATTGTGGTGTAAAGCTCGGGCAGCGTCGGGTCTCCAATTAGGTTGTGGAGATCGCCTTGAGCAATTTGCGGGTTTCGGTGACCGCCCCAAGGGTTGCCAAAGTGTCTGGGTTTGGTGACCGCCCCAAGGGTTGCCATTTATGCAGGTTCGGTGACCGCCCTCAAGGGTCCCTTAGTGGAATCACGGAATCTTGCATTGTGCAAGGGCGTGAGGAGATTACGGTGGCCCTAGTGGCTTCTTGGGGAGCATTGTGCCTCCAGACCACTCCAAACGGAGATTAGCATCCGCAAGGGTGTGAACTTCGGGATACATCATCGTCTCTGCGTGCCTCGGTTATCTCTTACCCGAGCTCTTCACTTATGCACTATAATTTGTGATAGCCATATTGTTTCTTGTCATATGTCTTGCTATCACCTAGTAGTTTATCTTGCTTAGCATAAGTTGTTGGTGCACATAGGTGAGCCTAGTTGTTGTAGGTTTTGTGCTTGACAAATTAACCGCTAGCACTACAAAAAAATACACTTCCGTGATGATACGTGTTTGTCACAGTAGGTCGCGTTTTTTGTCATGCATGTACATCCATGAAAAATTTATGACAGAATCAAGATACTCATACCTATGCTGTCGTAGAAGTGTTCCATGACATTACGAAAATTATCATCACGGAAATGTCCACTTCCATGACGATAAATCGCGCGTCACAGAAGTGCTTTCGTCAAGGGTGACCGACACGTGGCATTCACCGTAACGGAACGCCGTTAAGCTATCAGGTCGGTTTTGGATCCGATAACCCGTTAACAGCCCCGACCAATGGAGATTTTCCACGTGTAAAATCATCATTGGCTGGAGGAAACACGTGTTGGCTCACCGCTGGGACATATGTCATCCATTCATTGGACAGAAGGCGCCTATGATACGTCGACACGCGGCACGGCCCAACAAGTTTAATTGGGCCGGCCCAATTAAAGGCCCACAAGTTTTGCGGACCATAATGGGCCGGCCCAGCTAAAGGCCCACAAGATTTTTGCGGACCATAATGGGCCGGCCCAGCTAAAGGCCCATGAGATTTTGCGGGCCATAATGGGCCGGCCCAGGTAAAGGCCCACAAGATTTTGCGGGCCATAATGGGCCGGCCCAGCTAAAGGCCCACAAGATTTTTGTGTGCTATAATGGGCCGGCCCAGGTAAAGGCCCACAAGATTCTTGCGGATCATAATGGGTCGGCCCAGCTATAGGCCCACGTGATTTCGCCGACATTAATGGGCCGGCCCAGCTGTAGGCCCACAAGATTTTGAGGACCCTAGTAGGCCGGCCCATTAACTGGCTGCCATGTTTTGGGCCAAATGCCGGCCCATATCGATCCGGTCCATTAATGGCTGGCCACGTTAAGGCCTAAAAGTGGCCCATATGAGATCCGACCCGTTATAAGCCTACCACGTTACGGGCCAAATTACGGCCCGGATCAGGTCCGCCCTTTAAGAGGCTTTGGGCTCAATTATGGCCCATATCAAATTCGCCCGACAATTGGACACTATGCTTTTGGGCCCACTTGCTAAAGGCCCACTTAGTAATTCGCACGATATTAGTTTTGGCACATTAAGACACGTTTAACATTCGCCCTATATTAATTTAATTTGTTAAAGCCCGTCATATAGTTGGGCCTAACTACGGCCCGATTTGCATCCGCCTGCCAAGAATCGATATCGATTGGGCCAAACAAGGACCGAGACAATTTTGGCCTGTTAAAGCCCGTGATTTGATTCGCACAATCATGGGCGGGGTTCATTTAGGCTCCTGCCGCCCGTGAGCTATTCGGCACATTTCAGGCCCAACCTACATCGTGATTGCATGACGCCCGATTATGTACCGTAATTTTATGGTTTGGCCGTTTCTTGCGAAGACAGGATATATATCTGATAAAATAACTGCAGCATCATGAATAAGAAAAAACCTAGACTATACAACAAAGAAATTACGACATATTACATCCTTTGGGCATCAAAGTTCGCCACTATGATAATAAAGCACAAGCGACGAGAGATTACATACACTGGGCATCAAAGATCGCCACCGATTGCAAATAAACACGCCGACAAAATAATATACAAAACCGTGACACTTCAATAGTGTTCAAGAAAGGTTAGCCTCATTGGGAGCTGCAGCGCAAGCGGTGAGCAAGATGATGAGGCTGCGCTTGTTCAACACTTATATCTTCCTCACTCTGAAAGATAAACAAGCAGATAGATGACATGTTTTGCACGTAAAAGTATCAGTGCTGACAATTCATCACATTTCTTACTGACGAATAAAGTGACACAGTTTAAAATTGCATTAACACAATATGGTATTGTTCAGGTCAAGACATGGCAGGAAATGACATTGTGAAGGAGTTGGCAGCTTCACGACAACACTGGATTACAGATCAAGAACTCATAAGTATCAATGGTTAGTGTGATGTCAATTTATACCATTTCAAATTGGCGAATAAAGAGACGGTTTAAATAATAGTAGAATGATATGACATTGTTCATAGTTAAGACATTGCAGAATATGACATTGTCTTTGTAGTGGGTAGGTTCACCACACCTTTGGATTACGGATGAAGAACAGAAGCATACATGTAGTGCAAAAGAAGATCACTTGCTCTGTATAGTTTAATTTACATGGTATGAAGAAGGAACTTGGTTGTACAACTGAAAACTTAAATTGAGGAAGGACAAACTTTTGTTTATGAACTACATAATAAACTTTAAATAAGCAATTTGATGCAAACACCAAAAATAAATAGCTGTTGTAGTCATGCCTAACCAAATATATACAACAAAGTTTGAAGGCTTGAGATGGACAAACTTACATTATTGGTGAAGACAAGCTCTATAAAGGCCTTGTCCATGCTGATGGGGGGGGGGCAATTCAAGAAGTTTACCACAGAATCTTCTTCAAAAGCATTGCCTTTATTCTACATTTTGTTAAGAGTAAATATAGATGTGATAATATACGAAAAAAATGGAGAATATTTAAGATAAGATGAAGAGTGATGCTACATAACGAAGTAGCTATAAATGTAAGTGCAGCGATACAGGCAAAAGGTACAGTCAAGGGCAATGCACAGCTAAACTTCTTTAGTACCAACCTTATGGTAAGAGTAAATATAGATCTGATGTGTAGAAAATGGAGGGCAAAGAAAAATAAGCTGCAGAGTGATGGTACATGAACAACTACCCGTCATTATAAGTACACTGATAAAGGACAGCATGTACTTACAAGAACAATGCAGAGCTAAAAAAACATTGGCATTGGATATATTCTACACTAATGTAACCATTCATACAGATCAGATAATTTGGAGCGAACAATTGATAAGCAAGCTATCATGCATATTGTTGTCACATAATGAACCAGGTATGTATGCAAGTACAGTGATACAGGACAACAGGTACTAACAAGAGCAAAGCAACGGGCAGCATATTTGTGATATCCTGTCGTTCTTTTCAAACCGGAATTCTTCTCCGAGCAGATTTCCTGCAAAAAAGATCCGTAAGGCACATGCGGAAAAGTAGAATTTCAAATTGTCATGTGATTTCATAGACAGTACCTCATCCTGGGAATGAGACCAGTGCATAACAAGGTTTTTTCCATTCAATGTCTTCTAAATTTAGCACAGGAGACTTCACCAGAAATTCGTTTATAGACTTGCCACCAAAGTGTGATTTCCTCAGGTAACACCGATACTGCTGCAATGCTTCCTTGAAAAGCACAAGCAAGCTTTGCTCGTCATGACTATCCAGATTGACCCTCGCCTAGTTACAACAATGTAATGTAAATCGTTGATGTGTTCAATCAGCAAAAAATAGGAAAATTGTAACCATGAATAATATCACTTACACGTAAGTTGGACAGGAAGATGTGAAAATGGTGTTTGTCTTCACAATAATCTTCCCATGATGGGAATATATGCACGTAGTCCCTAACAACATTGAAAGCATTGTCTTTTAAACTAGGAATAAATGGAATGGGGTTCCAATCTGCAGGAATTGGCCGTCTCTGCAGTTGGGATAGGTCTTGACGGTGGACTTCTTGTACTTTTTCTTTGGAGTGGGTTTTTTACGTGGTACAGCTGGTGCTATGGCAAATGAAATCGGTATACCTTTTGTTGGAGTGCAGGTCCTGTGTGGTGGGGCTAGTGGTGTGGCAGTGAAGTATGGATACTGATCTGCTGGAGTTGGTCCTACGTTTTGTGTCCTTGGTTGTACAACCAATATAAGTGGGGTCTTTGTCTGATTTCTCGGCACCACCATGTTTTTCAAGGACTTTCTTTGGTGCTCCTTCAGGTTCGCAATCACTCTCTTCCTTTTGATGTCGATGCACACGAACAACATTTGAGTGGAAAAACATGGTATGATGGCAGATGTAATATGTATTGATAATGGATGGGCATGGCATCTCGACATATATGATGAGTAAACTAAGCGGATGGCGGTGCAACAAAGTAGAAGAAATGCAAGACAACATATGCAAGATACCCGCAATCAATAAAACATTGCCAAATTAGAACAGGCACCTTGATGGGTGAACAGGACAGGCCATCCGCCTTTGACTCCTCGAGGTTAGAATAGTCATTAGGATCATATTACGAACAAGAGTCAACAGTGGGGAGCGTATGAGTTTCATTGCATCGAATGGCACTCAATGCCTTGGTGCCAATTTTGTAAGTCATTGCGGTGTTTAGCTTCAAGAGTGGACTGCTGCTAGTGCGACACAAAGCAGCTACAGATCATATTGTAGATATCACGGAAAACCTTAAGCATCGAGTAAAATCAGAAAGTGGAACTTGCTGGAATATATGTGCTAGTGTTGCGATGCGGCTAGAAAGGCTTCGGATACCAGCTCTCTTCAAGTGAAGGTGCGGTCTTTGTTAATATCATGTAACTCTCAAAAGCGACACAGCTCCACGCATTTCCTTGCTATTCTTATAGGATTCAAGTGGGCAGGCCACTACAAATCCTATTCCTATGTTTACAAGATCCTCTGAATCAAAGAGGCTCAAAGTGTCCATCACAACCGACCAGTATAGACCTCTACACTGCAAATGTCCCCTGCTCATGTTCAAGTACAAGGAACGATCTTGTACTACTAGCATACTCCCTCCGTTCCAAAATATAAGTCTTGGTAGAGATTTCCACTATGGATCACATACTGAGATGTATCCAGATACATTTTAGAGTGTAGATTCACTCATTTTGCTCCATATGTAGTCCATGGTGGAATCTATACAAAGACTTGTATTTAGGAACGGAGAGTGTACATATTAAAGAAGAACGAAAGAGGAACATGGTAAAGAAGAGCAAGCAGATTTTGGATAATAAAATGTTGGTTCTTGCGAGTGCCCACACAAGATGAACCAGAGCGCATTAAGAATGCAACTCCCACTGTCTCTCGACCATTTCAAAGCGGTTGGATGAAGATCCCACGTCTCCTAACCCTTCTTCTTCCTTGTCTCTTAATTCTTCCCATCTGAGAACAATCAAGACGGGCCGCCGGGCGGACCACCGCCCCCACCGCCTATGTTCCTCCTCCACCCCACCCCCCACCCGCATCGAGTTTTCTTAGCTCGGCGAGGCCCCACAACCACCCGAGCCTTGGATCGCACCGCGAACTCCAAGAGCTCTGGAAAATCGACTGGCCCAATTTTGAAATTTAGTCTACTGTGATTTAACTAGTGTGGAATATAAAAGGGTAAAACCATAAGCATTGGGAGTATAGTGTTGAGCGTGCCATGGCGGATCTGAAGGTGCAAACCGGACAAAGGCAACTTCGCAACTAATACGTCTCCAACGTATTTATAATTTTTGATTGCTCCATGCTACTTTATCTACTGTTTTAGGCAATATTGGCTTTATTATCCACTTTTATATTATTTTTGGGACTAACATATTAACCGGAGGTGTCGGTGTCAAAACCGGCGGATCTCGGGTAGGGGGTCCCGAACTGTGCGTCTAGGCGGATGGTAACAGGAGACAAGGGACACGATGTTTTTACCTAGGTTCGGGCCCTCTCGATGGAGGTAAAACCCTACTCCTGCTTGATTAATATTGATGATATGGGTAGTACAAGAGTAGATCTACCACGAGATCAGAGAGGCTAAACCCTATAAGTTAGCCTATGGTATGATTGTTGTTCGTCCTATGGACTAAAACCCTTCGGTTTATATAGGCACCGAATAGGGTTAGGGTTACACAGAGTCGGTTACAATGGTAGGAGATGTACATATCCGTATCGCCAAGCTTGCCTTCCACGCCAAGGAAAGTCCCATCCGGACACGGGACGAAGTCTTCTTGTATCTTCATAGTCCAGGAGTCCGGCCAAAGGTCATAGTCCGGCTATCCAGACACCCCCTAATCCGGGGCTCTCTCAGTAGCCCCTGAACCAGGCTTCAATGACGATGAGTCCGGCGCACATATTGTCTTCGGCATTGCAAGGCGGGTTCCTCCTCCGAATACTTCATAGAAGATTTTGAACACAAGGATAGTGTCCGACTCTGCAAAATAAGTTCCACATACCACCGTAGAGAGAATAATATTTACACAAGTTCAATCTGCTGACGTACTCCGCAGCGAGACATCACACCACATCCAAGCCTTTATTCGAATCGTTTTTATTGTCCAACCTCAGCGCGTTTAGCGAGGCAGTTTCCTTGGCACGTCTTGTCAAAGTAGAGATCGTGTCCCCTTATTCCGGGATTCTCATCAATACGGGCGTGGGTAACCCAATCGTGCCCGTTGGCACGCCTCCTCTATCGAAGGCGAGTCCCGAACGGTCACGGGGAGGGCTCCTGGTATTCAACCTCTTTATAAAGAGACCAAGGCCCCGTTCCTTTTTATCAATCTCCACCAAATCCGCCCCTCGCTTCGAGTTCCAACACCCAAAGCTCCAAACTCAGGCGCTTCGGACCTTCGATGATGTCCGGCTCCGACCTCCAAGGCCGGTGGATGCCTTCCTCCATCACGGAAGAAGACGTCCTAAAGCTAAGAGATGCCAGGTATCTAACCGGCGAAATATCGCATAGGCTGCCTGCTCAAGGGCAGGTTATCCCCACTCCCAAGCCCGGTGAAAGCGTGGTGTTCGCGTTTCACTTCCTTCGAGGGCTAAGCTTCCCGACGGACCCCTTCGTGAGGGGGCTCATGTTTTATTACGGGCTGGAATTTCACGACTTGGATCCGGAGTCCATCCTCCACATCTCATCGTTCATCGTCGTGTGCGAAGCCTTCCTCCGCATTACCCCTTACTTCGGATTATGGCTCAAGACCTTCAAGGTGGAGCCGAAGATGATCAGGGGGCAACAGGCAGAGTGCGGAGGGGCGGTCATAAGCAAGAATGCTGACGCTCCATGGCCCGAGGGCTCTTTTCAAGAGGAGCTCAGCCTATGGCAACAAGAGTGGTTTTATATCACAGCTCTGGGGGCACCAAATGGGTGGCGCCACCTGCCTTTCGCCGGGTCCTCCACCGCAGTGGCGTCATGGGTCAATAAAGGGCTTGACTGGGGGCCGTCCAAGGACGTGCCCTTGTTGCAAGGCCGTATTCGAGACCTCCTAGAAAGAGAGATCAATCTGGTCGTAGTAGCGCAGGTCATGCTGATTCATCGCATCCTGCCCTGCAAACGTCGCCCCCTCCGCCTGTGGGAGTTCAATCCAGAGGGACCACGAGCTCTTCAACATTTTATGGGCGCAACGCCCATGGAGATGTACAAACTGTTCTTCGGATCACAAGCAATGTGTCCGGACTTGACCGAGGACGCAGGTCTGAGCTGCAATCGCCCGGATGCTCAAGTAAGTAGTCCCGTACCCGGACACACTATTCGTATATTTATCATAAACTTGCCCTTAAAAGAGCTGTCCCCTAAACAGGAGTGGATAACGAAAGAAAAACTGATCAGGTGTCCGGCCCCCCTCCCTGAGACCACGCCGGATCCCGTGTTAACCAAGATGCTGGAGGTTGCGCCTTTAGAAGAAGGCGAAGGGGGGAAGAAGGAAGCTACTGTCTCCGCGAAGGAGGTTATCAAGCAAGGAGGGATCGAGAATCCTTCCATCCAAGGGGAGAAAAGGACCGCCTCTGAAGATCCGGAGACCAAGGCCTCAAAGCGCGGGAAGAAATCCTCGCCAAAGGGTCCTCCGCCGGAAGATGCCCCGGCCGCATTATTTCCCCAAGGAGATCAGCCCTCCAGAGAGCCGTAAGTAGAGAGGGGAGTTTATAAAATAAAAGACATCCCTGTTTTATTTTTGAAGATGACCGAAATTTTACCTTGTAGTTCGGATCTCAGCCCTTCTCAGCAGAGCTCGTCTTGGGGGGATCTTCGTCCGGAGATGATGGAGAGCGGGCGCCTCCCCTGCCGCATGCCGATAGCGAGGTGGACGATCCTGAGGTGTCGTCGCGGAGGGTTTCCCCGAATCCGGCAAGGGTGGAGGGCGGTCGTAGGGCCCCCCAGAGCCCTCCATGTCCGGCCTTCAAAAAAGGCCATCAGACGAGTCCGGCACCTCCTGGTGCACGGTCGGAGGAGTTGAAGTGTTTGCCTCGGGCGAGTGTCTATCTCAGAGGATCACCGTGCATTGATGGGTACGGTGATTGAAAAGATTTCGTCCGCGGAAAGCGGGTTGTACGAGGCCGCCAGGAGTTTACTGATGGGTTTTGAGGTACGTGCAATGATGTACCTTTTGACGGTTCCGCATATATAAGATGCGCCCCGTGTAGATAGTAGCCCCTGAGACTCGGTGCGTTGTCAAAAATAACAGCGTGCCGAGGATCATAATCCCAGATATAATATGTCGCCCTTCCTATGTAGGTGGCGGGGCGTCCGGTGGCTATCCTGACTGATGAATTTGCCGAACTAAAGAGGCAACTTGACGTGGCGGATGCCGACATCGCGCTTGTCAATAAGCGGCTGGACGAGTCACAAGGTATGCAGTTTCTCCGCGGACACCTAGTAAGGGAGCTTGATGCCCGTGCCTTACAACATGTATGCTTGATGCAGATGGTGCCGCTGCCATGGAGAATCTTCGGGCGAAGCTTGCCCGAACCAAGGAGTAGGCCAGAAAAAGTGATGTGGCTGCCTTAAAGGCGGCCGAAGAGCTAAAAGCCGAACAGGCTGCTCACTGCCGAAGCAAAAAGGAAATGGCCGTGAAGTTGAAGAATGCTGCCGACCGCTGCGAGCTTCTTGAAAAAGAAGGTCGAGCGGAGCAAGAGGACCTGAAGAAGGCCACCACCGAGGCCAAGGATGCTCGCTCTGCGATGAGAGCTATGAAGGAGGAGCTATGTCAGGCCGGAGATATCGCGGCTGGAAAGCCCTTTCTGCTGCGGAGGAAGTTCACGGATCCTAAATATGCTCAGTTGGACCGGCTGTGGAGTAGTGCGGATGCTTATCTGGACTTGGCGGCGAGTGCCGCGGACGCGGCCGAACACTTCGGAGATCAAAAGGATCACGAGATGGAAGAGCTTTTTTGGTCGCAGTTCCGTAGTCCAGAGCGTCCACTTCCATTAACCGATCGTTTGGCCGAATGGGTGGAGCTGAACAGGTTGTTCGGACTTGCCATGAAGAATGTCGTGACTCATTTGTGGCCGAAAAGGCCCGAGCCGAAGAGTTATTTTGGCTTGGTGCAGCAGTTCCTTGGTGTGGTGCCGCATATCAAAGCAATGAGGCGGTCAGCATGCATAGAGGGTGCGCGGATGGCTCTTGCCCGTGTCAAGACATACTGGGCGGAGATGAAGGCCACCGATGTTGCATCCCAAGATTCGGACGAAAGCCGAGTACCTGTCGAGCACTATTTTCAGGAAGTTCTTCAGGACGCTCGTTTAATAGAGGCGCAGTGCTCGAAGGATATTCTGTTCGAATAACATGTATTATTGTGAAACAATGTTTCGATCGAATATAAAAGGTTTTTATACTTGTGCTTTCAAGAATTAAAAATACCTCCCGTGCGGCCATTAATGTATATGTGTATATAACCTGAAAGATGGCAGTCTTTGGCTTCAGCCCCCACGCATATAATGCGGGGGTGTTTGCAGAAAACGCATTTTCACACTTGATCCAATGTCTTGGTCCTACAAAGGAGGTGATAGCGCAGCAAACTAGGCAACCGGACTATAATGCTTTATCACTTTCACTTAGCCATAGGAGTTCGACAGTGGGGCTACTATATAGCCCCTAGGGGCACCGTGCTCACCCAAATTCGGGGCGCATATGTGCCTGGCCGGGAAACGACCCTTCATCAATGTGGAGGAATTCTAAAGATTCCAGCAGGTCATCGAGTGGTTGACCAGTCTCACGCTATATCATGACAGTCAGTTTTCGGCTTTCTCTACTGAGGTGCTCCCCTGGCCGAACCGGGGGCACAATCGCAGTAGTTCTCCTGGTGCCGCATTAGCCAATAGAGCGGAACATAAGGCAGCAAAACACAGGAGCCGGGCAAACCCAACATTTGACCAAAGACATGATTCGGAGCTGATGCATATAAGGCCTAACTCGAGACGCCGAACACTCCCTAAGGTATTCGGTCTTTATGAAAACGGGTCGAACAATCACCCTTGGTAAAAAAGCCCCTGGTGTCCAGGTACGCGCAAAATTCTGACGTGGCCTATGCCAAAACGCCAGCCTCCTCCTCGGTTATAGCAAGAAACCGAGGGATGTGTATCAACAAGAGACAGTGAAAAAGGTTTACGCAGGGTCTTAATCTGAAAAGAATCCTTGCAACGGGTCCCTACTGCACGTCTGCGTCTGTGTCTCTGTTGTGCCGTATCCTGGACAGGTGTAGCACGGTGTTCATCTGTAAAAGAGAGGACTTAGTTGAAAAAGATCGTGCGAAAATGTACGTTATACTAAATAAACAGAGTACAATTCGAAGAATGAACAAAATTGAGATTTATTATCTCTTGTCATGGATGCACGGAGCCCCTTGTACGGGGGTATGCGTCTAGCGAGCCCTTGTATGTTTACGCCGGACTCGTCCAGCCGTGTCCGAGGTCTGTACGACCTATCTAAGTGCTTGTATTGGTGAAGCCGGTTTATTTTGGGGCTCTCAAGGCATCCGCACAATTTTCCGGACTCGAGGAACCCTCGATGTTTCCCTTTAATGAGATGATGCCACGTGGACCGGGCATTTTAAGTGTAATAGATGCATAATGCGATATTGCGTTAAAGCGGGCGAAAGCTTCGCGTCCCTATAGTGCTTGATAGCTACTTGTAAATGCGGCGAGGTGGAAGGTTATCTTTTCGCGGCGGAAGTTATCGGGTGAGCCGAACACAACTTCTAGCATTAGAGAGCCCGTACAATGGGCATATGGGCCTGGCATTACCCCTTGAAAGGAAGTGTTGCTATGGCGAAATTTGGTTGGGTCTATCCCCATTTTGCGGATTGTGTCCTGATACAGCAGGTTTAGATCACTACCGCCGTCCATTAGGACTTGTGAAAATTGGAGTCCGCCAATTATCGGAACTAATATCAAGGCAGTCCAAACTGCGTTCAGTATACTTCTAGAGTAATCCCGATGGTCGAAGATGATTGGTTTTAACAACCAGTGGCAGGACTCCTCCGGGATAGGCCGTCTGGCGCGTTCCTCTATGGGCGCCGCTCTACTTTTCCCTTTTGTCACGTGAAGTGAGTTCACGGTTTTGATTTCTTGTGGGAAATTCTTTTGTTTTCCGGTGCTCTGCTTTTGGGGTTCGTCATCGTCCTCGCTTGGTGTGTCGAGCCCCTTGTGTTCGGCGTTGAGTTTGCCGGACTGCTTGAAGACCCAACAATCTCTGTGGGTGTGGTTTGCGTGCTTCCGGAGTCTTGTGGATTTGCCATATCTTGTCCAAGATTTTGTTTAAGTTAGATAGCTCGTCCCTGTTATCCTTAAGGGGCAGATTTTTATGATTCTGCCGAGGGCTTTTGAATCCGGCGTTGACTGTCGTGCTCTTCGGGTTGTTTCCCTTTGCTGCGTCGTGGTTTCCCATTTCCATCCCTGACTTCGGATGTACTTGGGTCGCTGGTGCTGCATCTTGCTAGCCAGCTATCCTCTCCCGCGCAAAAGCGGGTCATGAGGCTTGTTAATGCGGCCATTGTTCTTGGCTTTTCTTGGCCGAGGTGTCTGGCGAGCCATTCGTCTCGAACGTTGTGTTTGAAAGCTGCTAAGGCTTCGGCGTCCGGACAGTGTTCTATTTGGTTCTTTTTAGTAAGGAATCTGTTCCAAAATTTCCGGGCTGACTCTCCGGGTTGTTGAGCTATGTGACTTAAATTGTCGGCATCCGGAGGTCGGACATAGGTCCCTTGAAAATTTGCCCGAAAGGCATCCTCGAGCTCTTCCCAACTTCCAATGGTGTTTTTGGGAAGGATTTTAAGCCAATGACGGGCTGGCCCTTTGAGCTTGAGGGGTAAGTATTTTATGGCGTGGAGATCATCTCCTCTAGCCATGTGTATATGAAGGATGTAATCCTCAATCCAGACTCCAGGGTCTGTTGTTCCGTCGTATGCCTCTATGCTTACGGGCTTGAATCCCGCTGGAAATTCATGACCCAACACCTCATCGGTGAAACATAGGGGGTGTGCGGCACCCCTATATTTAGGTGTACCATGATGTTCGGATACTTGATGTGTTGCCTTGCTTACTAGAGCTTGCTTTCTTGGCCCGTAGATAGATCTAACTGGGCCATCTTTTTGATGCGAATCCTTGTGCGGATCACGTGCCGGCTTGTGTGCGGCGCCGTTTGCCGCTCTCTGTTTGCCATGGGGTGCGTCCATCCGACCGGTGGCCTCCTTGTTTTTGATTGTGGGGCTCTCGGCCTCCTCATCAAATTTGGGCAGTAGTTTTCGCTTTGGGTAGCTCTTTGTTCGCGATCGTCAGCCGTATTTGTCTCATGTGTTGAGTACTTTGCTCCATCTGATTCGAGTGCATCTTCCGCTGTTTTGAGCTTCCGCTTCGCTTTTTCAGGCTACGTCTTTGTGGCGACGAGCCTTTGTGGAGGTTCTTGGCTCCGACAACTTGTCCGGCGTGAGATCGTCCGGATTGTTATCTTCGCCGGGGACGGGTTGTTTATCCAGATTGTCCTGTTCGGACTGTTGCTCGATAGCATGTTCGTCGTCCACCGGTTCACCCTGCTCTATAGCTGGGTTTGTGTGGCTGTTGTCTTTGACGAAGCGGCGAACTCGCCCTTGGGCGGGCTGCATGATTGTTCGGCATTAGAGAACACTATGCAATAAAAAAGTCATGGGTATCCGGACACTTACGATCTCGCCAGGGGCTTGGCCCTTGTTGGCCAGTCCTCCTCGTCGTTGTCGACGTTGGTGGAGAAGTCCGGAGAAAGGGTTCTTCCCTTCTTCGACCCTCCGGCCTCCCGGTTAGGCGGCCTTCCTTTTCTCTCCTCTTCCCGGGGAGAGGCTTTTTTCCTCCTCCTCGTTCTCGGGAGAAGATTCGCTTCAGAATCGACAAGACCAGCGCCGGAGCTCCTTGAGTTCCGTTGCCTCCTTCTTGGCCTTCTTCTCCGGCACCACATGAGGTACCGGAGCCAGCAGCCCTGTCAATCGGGCGTCCGCTGGGTCTTCTGGCAAAGGAGCCGGACAGTTAACCTGTTCGGACGTATTCAACCAGTCCTGTTAAAGGTTAGGGAGTTTTAGATCCCGCATAGAGTCAAATTATGAAAAAAGAGTCCCATAAAGGGTAAAATAACTCACCTCGCTGGCTTGACGCTGCGAGCTGAATCCGCGATCTTGATGGCGGATGTGGGAGCCTCGGCGCCTTGAACAGCACCTTCCGTGCATCTTCGTGCGTAGTGTCAAGAGCCTTTTCGAGTTGGGTGTTGTGCGGATCGAACTCCCACAATTTGAAGGCCCGTTGTTGGCATGGGAGAATCCGACGGATGAGCATCACTGGATTACGTTGACAAGCCCGAGATTCTTGTCCACCAGGTTTGGACGCATGTTTGGAGTCCGGATAGCTCGTTCAATTCCCCACGCCGGGCCCGTCTCTTTCCATGACGAGCCGTGTGGGGAAGCCAGATCTGAATCGGGGCCGCCGCCCATTTGGGGTCATGCGGCTCGGTGATATAGAACCACCCGATTGCCACCCCTTTATTGTCTCCACAAAGGATCCTCGAGCCATAGGACTTTCGCCATCTTGCCAACCATGGCGCCTCAAGACTCGCTTGGCAGCCACCCACTACCTTCGGCCCGACATTGAAGATCTTCAGCCATAAGCGAAGTGGGGCTGGATCTGAGGAAGGCCTCGCACCCACGATGAACGCCGAGATGTTGAGGATGAAATTCGGGGCCAGGTCGTGGAAGTCCAGGCCGTAGTAGAACATGAGCCCTCGGACAAATGGGTGAAGTGGAAAACCTAGTCCGCGGAGGAAGTGGGGGAGAAACACCACCCTCTCATGGGGCTTGGGGGTTGGAATGAGTTGCCCCGCGTCGGGCAGCCGGTGCGCGATGTCGCTGGACAAGTATTCGGCTTCCCGCAGCTTTGTGATGTGCCCCTCCATGAAGGAGGAGGCCATCCACCTTCCTCCTGCTCCGGACATAGTTGGAGAAGGTTGAGGTGGGATGTGCGGACTTGGGCGCTGGAGCTCGAGTGCGCGGAAATGGATGAGCAAAGGAGGAAGAAGGCGTAGGTGAAAAATGTGGATCCTTATCCCCTTATATGGACGGACGAAGCTATGCGTCCCCCACCAGCCTGGTAAAACTCGCTTATCTCCCAAGCACCGTAATCAATGGCGCGGATGGGTTACCCACGTCCGTATTGATGGGAATCCCGGAATAAGGGGGCACGATCTATGCTTTGATAAGACGTGCCAGGGAAGCCGCCTCGCTAAACGCGCTGAGGTGGAACAGTAAAAAACGATTCATATAAAGGCCTGGCCGTGGTGTGATGTCACGCCGTGGAATACGTCAGCAGATCTGTGCAAAAGTTATTCTCTCTACGGTAGTATGTGGAACTTGTTTTGCAGAGCCGGACACTATCCTTGTGTTCAAAACCTTCTATGAAGTATTCGGAGGAGGAACCCGCCTTGCAATGCCGAAGACAATATGCGCGCCGGACTCGTCGTCATTGAAGCCTGGTTCAGGGGCTACTGAGGGAGTCCTGGACTAGGGGGTGTCCGGATAGCCGAACTATCATCACGGCCGGACTCCAAGACTATGAAGATACAAGATTGAAGACTTCGTCCCGTGTCCGGATGGGACTTTCCTTGGCGTGGAAGGCAAGCTTGGCGGTACGGATATGTAGATCTCCTACCATTGTAACCGACTCTGTGTAACCCTAACCTATCCGGTGTCTATATAAACCAGAGGGTTTTAGTCCGTAGGACGAACAACAATCATACCATAGGCTAGCTTCTAGGGTTTAGCCACCTTGATCTCGTGGTAGATCTACTCTTGTACTACCCATATCAACAATATTAATCAAGCAGGAGTAGGGTATTACCTCCATCGAGAGGGCCTGAACATGGGTAAAAACATCGTGTCCCTTGTCTCCTGTTACCATCCACCTAGACGCACAGTTCGGGACCCCCTACCCGAGATCCACCGGTTTTGACACCGACAACCGTCTCCTCTCTCTCTCTCCCAGACACACACACACACAACTCCTGCTTCCACTCCCCTTCCCGACTACCGTCTCTCTCTCACACACACACAAAACTCTCGCTTTCGCACCCCGACTCGTATTTCTCTCACAAACATTTATCGACTGGCTAGCCTCTAGATAGGTTTATACACCCGCACACTCGTGCTTCCACCATCGCATACATGTCTCTCTCCCGCTCCTTGTATCTATGTAGCTTTTTCTTCCCTTCTTGAGACACGCCCTCTCGATCGTGCACAGACACACTATCGCCTCATTTTAAGCTGATACATATCGCACACACACTACTTGTGTCTTTGTCACACATGCACTCCGTCCTCCTCCACTCTCCCTCTCTCTCTCACACACACATGGGCTTTTTGCAACAACTAGCAAGATGCCCATGCGTTGCACGGAACATCAAGATGCATTTGTATGAGTAGTTTATCTTGTGGGGGAAAAGTATGAACGAGGGAAGGCCTTATTTGCAAATGTGGAGAGGGGTGTGGGTATCTTTTTGCAAAATTGCCATAGTTTCCTTCCTATCCGTTAGATATAGATCGGACGGCCTATATTGCAGGATGGCAGGCACACGATCATCACCGACAATGCTTTTTATAAGAGTAGGGATAAAAAATAGAGTTGCTGATGATGGTGGGCCTGCCATCCTGCAATGTAGGTCATCTGATTTATATCGACGGATAGGAAGGAAAATATGGCAATTACCCGCACTCTTCACCACATTTGCAGATAAGGCCTTCCTCGTTCATCCTTTTATCCCACAAGATCTTGATGTTCTGCAACGCAGCGGGCATCTTGCTAGTAAGAGTAGAAATTAGACATATACCACTTCTCTAATCTTGAAACCAACAACATTCCTCCTTATCTCATCAAAACCGCCAAAGGAATATATTTTGAGTGAAACATAACATATTTTTAGTGATATACGATTTCAAAACTAGACTTTTTTTCTATCAAATCGGTGAATATGTATTAATCTACTTTGATTGTGTGGCAGCGCATTGGCACATTGCTAGTAGTTATTATAATTTTTGGACACCGGACAAACGGTGGAGTACATATACGAAGAGAAGAGGCGACGACTTGATCGGCATCTCGCTGTCTCGCACACATGAGTGTTACGTAAAGCGGCGTTAACAAATAAACCCTAAAACCCTAGGCGCACGATTGCTGCATTCGCGGGTACCGGGTACGTGGTGGAGCAACTTTGTAGGAGTTGATGGTCGGGACCACAGGTGAATGACTTGCAGTGCGATGGCTCACCAGTTGCCACAGATCGAGTAGCCACGTTTAAAATATCGTTTTTTTAGCGGGGTTAAGAGTTTTGATTTTCAATGGCACGTTATAAGTAGTAAGTAGTTTTTAGAACGATTGGTATGGAGCAAAAATGGAATTCATAGTACTACGTACCTACTTGGCGTATGGTTGTATGGGTTTATGTTGCGAGATGTTGAACCTGGTAGTTCTAGGGCAAATACTATGGTTTAGACTTAGATGCTGGTTTTCAGTAATCGGAAGGGGAAACCCTTCTTTGATTAAAAAAAACTACTACCTCCATTCTGGTTTACTAGTCCCCATCGTACTTTCGGTCAAAGTTTGTCCATGAATTTTACTTGTAAAATGTGAATGGAAAACGAGATTTTGTTATACCCAAAGAAAAAAGGACTGGAGGGAGTGATTGCTCTGACACGGACGCAACCTCTCATAGCGCAGGCATTGAACCGGCGCGCCGGGCAAGAGGGCCGCACTTGCTGCAGACCCGGCTGAGCATGCCTCCTCGCTGCGTGCAACCAGCTTAAGACTGCCACGCATGCCTTCATTGAATCCGCGCGTGTGCCGGCAACACGTCCTTCCACGAGCCGGCAGGCATTTTAGAACAGAAAACATGACTAAAATATACTCCCTCCGTCTCATAATGTAAGACGTTTTTTGACACTATACTAGTGTCTAAAAGCATCTTATATTATGGGACGGAGGGAGTAATTAATTTACGCATGGTCTTGACTTGTTGTGCTCGCACTGGTAGCAGGAACTAGTAGAGGTTTTTCTTTATTTATAACTCTCCTCACATTTTTTTTGGCTTTGAAGTGAATCATGGTTGTGGACATTATGTATGAATGTGCGATATCTCGTGAACATGAGTTTGATGTGGAAGTTGAACTTGGAATGTCGGGCTTTTGCGTGAACTATACCATGTCCAATGCTTAAATCTGTTATTGTTTGGAAAGTAATTGTTGTTATTACATGACCCAAAAAAACATTTTGTGCCACATCGGTAGATGCAGACATCACAACAGCATCTTGTTGGATAAACATTTGAACCTAGCTATTATGAAGGAAATTTTGTATTGACAACAGTTTTAGATAGCAGGAGACGCCTAGCCTGCTCGCCTCTGCTAGCTTATTTCTGGCTTCTTCCATCTCTTCTTTGGCTTGGGTGAAGAGAGCATCTGATTGCTCTTTTCGCTTCTTCAGGAACTCAGCTACATTCTCAAGGGCTGCTGCATGCTTTCTTTCAGCCTTTACTAATGCCACGAGGACACGAACAACTGACGACTCCACCTGGCTTGTGTGTAATCCAGCATCATCTGGGAATTTGCACCTTGTGTCTAATCCAGCATCATTAGGGAACTGGCACCTTGTGTGTAATCCAACCTCATTCTGGAAACATGATCTCGAGGTTGACCATACTTCCCTCCTCGCAAGAACTGCATCCTAACATGAAGTTACTTCTTTTTTAGATCAATACTCAGAGAAACCTAGATCCATTTAGTAGAAGCCAGATAAACAGAACTCGGAGAAGTGAATTCAAAAGGAAAAGAAATATAAAAACAGACTACAAGGTGAGAACACCCACTTCCTACATCAAGTTAAAAACGAAAGCATTAGGACGATTAAGACTCTTCTTATTACACATCGGAGAGCACCACGCTTAAGAGAAACGGAAACTACAACATATACCCATCGAAGAACACGAGGCTAAACGAAAGTAATTGAAAGGGTGTTACTTACCAAAGCTCGTTTTACAGGTTCGGTGCAACTCCTCTTTAACTTGCCACACTCCTTGAAGATGTCCCGAATATCCCGTGTTTGGTCTTCATTGCTCCTCTGCATGTTCACACTCGTGGTTTTAAAATCTCAACATGGCAAGAAAAATACTACTAGTAATACTCGCGCATCTTGTGGGCAACATTAAAGCACTAAATACGCCATGTTAGAGCATCTCCAACGGAATCGAACATAGCGGGCGCTTTAAAAAGCGTACTGAGGCTGAGATCGAGAAGTAGATACTAGAGAGCAGAGGATAGTTCTCAGCATAGATAGATAAAAAAAAGATAATTCAACTACTCCTCGTCGTCCGACTCCTCCTCGGTGATGTCCTCCTCCGACATGTGACTGTAGGCGTGAAGATACTGATCGTCATCAGATTCCCAGGGCGACGCTGCTACTAGACTCATGTTGAATTGAGCGTCCGCTTTTCGCCTACGCTTGTCCTCGCGATAGGCGGCTCGCTCCGCCCTCCTCTTATCCCTCTCTGCCCTCCTTTGCGCGTAGAACTCGTGCTCATTGATGATGTCCTGCGGGAAGTGTTGGCGCCACAATGCCATGGCTTCCTCGTCCATCTCAGCGACGCCGAGATGGTGCTCCCGCCTCCGGTTGTCGCGACGATCCTCGTCGGTGCTAAGCCACGGCAGAGGCGCGAGCTCCTGCCCCCCGCTCCCGCATCGGCATGTTGGGGAAGTTCAATGTTCTATGAGGCCACCGGACGTGCCACGCCGACGCGTCGTGCGCGCGGGCGGCCAAGTTGGTGGTGTCGAAATTGCCGAGGCCGAGGCGCATCCCGCGGAACCGGATCTCGGCGGAGAAGCCGCCGGAGGGGCGCGCGCGAACGCCACGGTATCCCCAAGTTTCCCGGCAACACGGCGGCATGGTGGCGCGGCGGCGGTGAGGCTAAAAAGAGCGAGAGAGCGGTGGCGAGGCACAGAGAGGTGGCAAGGCACAGAGCGGTGGGGGCGTTGATTTATAAGCGCGCGGACACGGCGCCAAAACTAGCGCACGCCCGGCCGCTTTTTCCGGTGCGCGCGCAATCCTTTCCCGACGTCTCTGCTATCTCTACTCTCTTCTCTACGGTTATATTTATTTTATATTTAATATTTAATATTTATCTCTACTTCCTTTACTGTCTACTTTTTTTCTCTATACTTTTTTTCTTGCAATATAGGCCGTCCGATTTATATCTCGATGATAGGAAGGAAACAAATGGGAATTTTTGCGAAACATACCCATACCCCTCTCCAGATTTGCAAATAAGGCCTTCCCTCGTTCATCCTTTTCTCCCACAAGATAAACTACTCATACAAATGCATCTTGATGCCTGCAACGCATGCACTACAAGAAATATGTCAACTTATGACCACCACTATTGGTCACTGAAAGGTCACAAATTTCCATTTATGACCTTTTTGTGACCAAAAACAGAAGGTCAAAGTGGGCGTCAGAAGCGACTATAGCGACCTTTCTTCGGAATGGTCAAAGACGTTTACGACCAAAATATTCCTACCGTGGCGTTTTGGTCACTAGCAACCTCCCCCAGGCCACGTAGGCATCCAGCGTGGCAAGTTGATGTGGCACAAGATTCAGCCCGGTCCAATTCGATTTTCTACATGGCCGAGCCCAACAATTCAGCCTATTTGTGTTTTTTTCATCAATTTTTGGTCGGGATCATGGGCCAAGCCCAATATGGCAGCCTTTTTATTGTTGGGCGCGCCATTTTGGCTAAAAATTTCATTTCTTTTTTATTAAATGGGTCCACTAGTCGATGGGTCCCGGTTGTCGTGTTCGTAACAGAGTTTCAATTTGTCGTAAGTGGGTCCCATCTATCGACTCATATTCTTCATATTTCAAGCAGTATTCAGATTCGCAGAGACAAAAACACACATAATACTTAAACAAGAGCAACCAGATCACATAATACAATACTTTACAAGCTCTATCCGTACCGGTACAAAGGGCCATGTATAATACAATACTTTACAAGCTCTACAAGTGTAATATAGTACTACTTCACAAGCTCACGGACTCATTGGACTCTCTCATATTTCTATGCAACTTCAACAAGACAAAAACTTGGTGAGTCGTGGCTGGAACCATAGTCGATGAACAACACGCCGGACTCGCCGACGGCGATAGTCGGTGAGACTAAACAAAACAGCAACATGGCTTCCTCTGTCATCCTGTTACATGAATCGAAAAGAATGAGAAAAAGCTGGGCAAATATATTATGAACAGGCCATTCAAGAACAGACCATTCAACATTCAGCTAGTACCATGCTTTTTGTTGTCGATCTAGTTAAAATGAGATAGTAGTTCATATAAGAAACAGAGAAACAATATGAATATGCATGGCACATATGCAGGTTGTGTAAAAAAAACTGCACTACAACACATTGCGCCTAAAACAAAATACCATTCTACTATCACGACCATACATTCAACTGGCAAGATCTAACAATACTCGTCAGCACACGCATACTAAACTTCACAAAGGCAGGAGAGAATAAAGGGAACCAAGGAAGATACCTGTGGATGATAGTGTCGACGATGATCTGGATTGAGTTAGCATTTATGAGGAAGTGGATGGTGTCCATGGTGTGCTTTAGATGCACACAGCCATGAGCTTCTTGCCGCTGTTGCATCCGTTCGCTCGATGATGGGTACCAATGCATCCAAGTAGAACAAAACCACCAACATTAACCCACAGCTTCAAGTACAAGCAAGTATATATCAAGTGACAGTGAAAACAAGTTGAGAAAAACACTGTAAATATCTATTTCATGTCATGCAGAATTCAAACCGAATAAACCTATGCATACGAAGGTGAAATATTACAAAGAAAGCACTCATCAGGTAGCATGCATACAAAGTCTCTGTGTTGGCGATAGTAAATACTCTGTGTTAGCAGTAGTAAAACTCATGCGTACCAAGTTAACAACTTTGAGTCGAAAAGCTAGAAATGTCTCTTAAGAGAGACCAGAACTTAGAATTAAGGCACATATCATATTCTGAACAGCATCAGCACCATGGTAGTAACAATTAACATTAGTAGGACATCAATGGGGCACAACTTAGTTAACTGCAGACGGATGGACACACAATTACCTTCTCGAGGCAGGGGCGAGCGTCCTTAAAGTCGAGGAAGATGAGCGTGAGGGCGGCGCTAATGGCACTCCAGGACATGTTGAGGCCGAGCAGCAGCGGCACAAGCATGCCCAAGGTGATGGTGTACATGCCGAAGGTGATTTTCTCCCCAGATTCAATGCATGGAACAGCTCCTTCCGCTCCCAACAGCAGCAAGGTCTGAAGCTCTTGCTGCAAAGAAAAATCTTGTAAGCATGATAGAAGGTTGGGATGGCAGAAGTGAAAATCCTGTCTAACAACATGAGCAGAGCACTAGTTATAAGCATGATAGAAGGTTGGGTGAAGAATATACTGAAACTGAACCAATCAATTCAATTCAAAGGGTGTATCTTGTGTAAATGATGCTAGCAATCTCAGTTTCATGCATATATATTATATATAGTAGAAATTTTATTAGATGATCCTAACTCCATATTTAATGAGATATTCATTCCTTAAAATACTCAGAGAGTATTCCTGCCACAAGCAACAAGATGAGCGGGTTTGGGCGAGATCCAGTGAGGTCTTGGGCTGCTCGTTGGGTAACTAGTACTGGATGTATGGAGGAGGAGGAGAGCTGCAACATACTAATCTTGGGCGTGAAGAGTGGAAACTACCATATATTGCCCAAGAATTGAACCCAGCTTTGACATTCATGCTGCAATTCAACTCCATTGGTTGTCACAGAGATAAGATGAAAATCAACATTTTTTTGTTTGCCACTTATGGATGAAGCTACTAATCAGGATTAAATGCAGACAGTAGTAGTAGTTGTGGCATAGCAGTATATATATTAATTTGACTAAATTGAACCAACACCACAAGTCTGCATACAATGAAGTTACTAGGTAGGGATCATATAACATGAGGCAGATGGATGATTAGCAAACATGTTGGGCGGCCAAGAAATGAACAACATATAAAATACTCCTACTACTGTAGTAGTTAAGATGATGAGACAAAGGACAACAGAAGTTAAGATGATGAGACAAAGGACAGCAGCATGCAGAGTTCCTGATGCACCGGAGTGGCCCAACTCGGCTGCACCACACTGAGGCACTGTTGTTCCATCGAGCTCGACCATGTGCAGGCTTCATCATCGCCGTGGAGGTCCCGGTGGTCGTCCTGGTCCATGGAGTGTGAATCTTATTATTTCATTTCAGAGAACGTTAAACACAAATAGCATGTATATGGATCACTGTGGACAAGCAAACTTCGCTAATAAATATGAACAAGGCCTACTATAGCATAGCAGGTAAGGAGTTAGATTAACTCAAGTATTGGTGACTAGTAGTCCTATTATTTCATTTTAGAGAAAGCCTGAAACACAAATGGCATGCATATAGATACCAAGGACAAGCAAACTTAGCTAATAAATATGAACAAGGTCTACTATAGCATAGCAGGCAAGTATTGGTGACAAATAGACCTGTATTAAGAGTAAACAGAACTAGCTCGGAAAACAACTCTATATTAAGAGTATCATGTGTGAATGTGATACAGTAAAAAATTGCATGCTATGTACATCAAGTTAAAAGGCACAATTTATACAGTAGCCTAAAGCAGAGCACATGTACAGCAAGTTGATAAAAGAATGCCCAGTCATGGCATTTGATTTCACAAGAGAAGAATGTGTAAGGTGCAATGTTGTGTACACTTTGTAATTCTATAATAATTTGTAGTGCACTGTGGCTAGAAGCCAGAGTACACTTGAAGCTACGAACTATGCAACAAGCCTGAAACTCCAACAACAAGAAGCAGAGTTGAGTTCCTAGCCAGCATTTGCCTCTCAAAATTTTATATAAAGTGAAAATTCCCAGCAGGGTAGATAGTGATCAACTTGTTGTACAACAAGTGCAGAGCAGCTACACAAGAAAAATACAAGCCCACTGATACTAGTTGTGCACTTGTTTCTTTCGTTCACCACTGATATGGTCTGTAGTGAAAGCGAAAGCACGACCAAAAGAAGTTTAAAAATGTTATTAGTTGTAAGAGAATAGAGTATACATATTATATCTGTCAAAAGAAGGACCAATATCAATCAGACCCTTTAATTTTAAAAACATGGTTTCATTTGATGGTTGTTGGAGTAGCTGCTTTGGTTTGCACTATAAGGAACCTGTAATATCAATTTCTAACTTTCTAACAAAGTGAATTTGATCCTCGGTGGTGTTGGGTGTACTAGACAAAAGGGCATATTCAGTCCTTACGTAAATGTAACATCCAACCAAAACACTTATTTGCATCTATGAGCACAAAATAAAATGAAGGTATGTATAAAACTAAGACTGCACTTGGCAGGCAAGATCAACACTGTCCAAAATACAAGTACCCAACTAGCCTAGCTAATGCGGTGTTAAGTTGCTTCCAATGTTCCAAAATCTCACCGCATCCATCGTGATTTGGTCAAGATGAAGAAGAAGTGGGCTAATGAATAGAGAGAGAAGCGAGTTAGTTACCTTCATGTCATCCTCGATCTTGGCGACACTGGGACCTGGATGTTGGCGGACGGTCACCTTGAGCGGGTGTTGACGGGTACTTTCCTCGTCCCACGAACTGCATCCATCCATCCATCCATCCTCGCGAGATAAGCGAAAGGATCACGCCGATGGTAGCGGTGGTGGTCGGTCGTGTTACTGCGCTGCCGCCCTCACGACGGGAATCCGCCGCTGCTCACCCTGCTGGTGACGCGATCTGAAGCAGCAGTTGTCGCCGCCACGCGGGATGAAGTGGCTCTGGGACGGCGAAGCCGTCCGGGGTGCCGGGCTCCACCTCTCCGCCTGGGTGATGATGGCGCCCCCCCCGGCTGGTGGCGGCGACACCCTCGAGGTGGCTGCTCAAAAGGATCTACGGAGAGGGAGGGGAAAGGATGCCGACGGTGGAGTGGAGGCCGGGGTGGTCGCTCGTGGCTGCAGGAAGATGTGCCCGTCGGATCTGACCAGAAGAGAAGGAGGAGGCCGGTGAGGTTGGGCGGCTCGCTTGATCTGCTGAGGGGGCGACTAGGTGGTGGAAGGGAGGGGCGGCGGAGGAGGAATCTAGATCGGGAAGGGGGGGCGCAGGAGATGGGGACGAGGGAGGAAGGGGCGACGGGGAGGGTCGATCTGAGCTAGGGTTTGGGCTGCGGGTGGTGGGTATCTCTTTTTCTTTTCTTTTTTTTTTTTTTTTTCGTAGATAGATGGATGGATGGATGTGGGATGGAGAGATGGATGGATGGATGGATGGACGCCATGTCATCGATCCGTGGACAGCGATTATGATTGTTTCGAAAATCGGTGATGTAGAATAGTTTTAAGTACTAAAATAGATAGATTTTATGAAGTAGCTATCAAAAATATTTTGCAAAAGGGCACCACACAAATTTTCACTAGAGTTAGACCACATTTTATGGATTAGGACCAATTTGTATGCATTTTTCATATTTCTAGCTATTTTTAATCATTTTTTGAGTGCTCAAAATGGGTTTTTTTGTGAAGGAACTACCAAATAATTGTTGCAAAATTGGACCAAATCATTTTTCTAAAATATTAGGCCATATTTAATGCACAATTGACCAAATGGTTGGGTGTCAAAAGCTTTTATCCACCAAATGGCTTTCAAGCCAAATGATCAATCTTATGGCCACATTCATGGCATAGTTTGTTCAAATGATCTCATATTGTGCACAAGGGTGCATATTGGAATGGCAAATAATGTTGCCTAAGGGAGTTTTCATTTTCTTTGGACGAAAAAACCATTTTCCATTTTTCGAGTGCCCAACAGGAGGTTTTTTTGTGAAGGACCTCCCAAATAATTGTTGCCAAATTGGACCAAAACATTTTTCTAAAATACTAGGCCATATTTAATGCACAATTGACAAAATGGTTGGGTGAAAAAAGTTTTGATCCACCTCTGATGAAAAAGACAAATTGTCGTCGATTCAGCTGGAAACGGGTCAAATTTAAACTGCAGCTGCCTCATAGTTTGCTCTTTATTTTTTTCCAAAAATCATTTCTAGGTACATAAGTATCTATTTAATCATAGAAACACCAAAAAATTCCAAGATTCAACCACTAGCTAGGAACGGTCAAGCCCGCCGTTTTGACCGCATTTTCAAACGGGCATAAAAAATTCAAAAAAGAATCAAAAAATTGGAAACCTTCGCATTGTGTCATTATATGTGACCAAGTTTCCAGGAAAAATAATAAACTTGTAATACGGTAATTATTTTAAAAAAGTGTTCTCAGAAATGAGCTATCAAGTGTGAAGATTCATGGCTTTCAAGCCAAATGATCAATCTTATGGCCACATTGATGGCATAGTTTGTTCAAATGATCTCATATTGTGCACAAGGGTGCATATTGGAATAGCAAACAATGTTGCCTAAGGAAGTTTTCATTTTCGTTGGACGAAAAAACCATTTTCCATTTTTCTAGTGCCCGAAAGGAGGTTTTTTTGTGAAGGAACTACCAAATAATTGTTGCAAAATTGGACCAAATCATTTTTATAAAATACTAGGCCATATTTAATGCACAATTGACAAAATGGTCTGGTGTAAAAATTTTTGATCCACCTCTCGTGGAAAAGACAAATTCTGCCGATTCACCGGAGCGGGTCAAATTTGAACTGCAGCTGCCTCATAGTTTGCTATTTATTTTTCCAAAATCATTTCTAGTTACATAAGGACCTATTTAATCATAAATACATGGTTTGGTGGCGATACCTCGAGGTTTGGGCGGTGGCGAGGGCCCCAACTCTAGAGGCCAGAACTCAAGATGCATGCCGCCGCGTGGTCACCACGTGACCGTGGCGTTGCCATGTGTTCTGGGCGGCCTAGGCATGTCTAGTGGGTTGGGCACTCCCCAGGTTGGTGCTAGGAAGAAAATTACAACATAAGATTCTCACGAGGAGACCAATCGATGTTCAAACATATATTAGCAGCCAAGTGTTTGATTAGCGGTACGGGAAATGTACATGGCTAATGGGCGTGAGTTTTGGCTGAAGATGATCAGTTACTAAGAAGACCGTTTTCACAAATTTTCAGCTCAAAAGGAGGATCCTAGGTGGTACTTGCTTTGCAAACCACCACACTGGACATAAATACGAATGTTGAAGCTCGGCTCAAAATAATGAATGGATTGAGCTGGCATTTGGTGGAGGATGGTTATTTGGGCATAGGAAAGCATTGTAGAAAATGGATACTATTTGGACATGCCAAAGTGGTACTTCCTTCACAAACTGTTACTCTGAACATAATAGGAAAATGAATATTTTTAAATTATTTTTGAACTAGGCAAGGAAGGTTTTTACATATTTGACGAAGATATGACCCAAAGAATTTATGAATTTTTTTTGGGAATTTTGGGAATGACAGAAATATAGGTTGCTTCACAACCTAGGGCAAAAATTGCCACATGGACATGACACATAGGCAAAACTGATGAGGTGGCGCCTAGTCATAGCAACCCACCACAATTTACAAGGCTATGACCATCTATATTGGTCGTTAACAACTAGAAATAAGGCAGCGGACTAGCACTGTTAGCTTTATGACCATTTCATGTAAGGAAATTATGACCTTTCTGACCAAAATGGTCGCAATGGTTTAGGGTTTGGAGCCCCTCGAACAGCTTTTGACCAATTGGTCTCAAATGGTCATAAATCTATGACCAATTCTTCCAGGGTCACTGACAGAAGGTCATAAGTTGACATATTTCTTGTAGTGATGGGCATCTTGCTAGTTCTAAAAACCTTTCCATCATTTGCCACACTACAGGTTGCAGATGAAAAAACTACCCAAGCACAGCGCGATACAGGAGCGACACACAATTACCAGCTGATATTCTGTTGGACAATGGAGGCTATAACCAATTGCTTTTACGGGAACAATAGCACCCAAGAAAATTGAAGGGTAGGTATGAACAAAATTGGAACTGCACATGTACTGCTAAGTGATTCAATACACACATTACCAACCGAGGAGGAGAACGATGGTCGCGGCGGCCTCTGTAAGTCATGGTCCGCAACGGGAGTCAGTTCATTGTCCACGACGGTGGTACTTCTGCGCTTGGCGTCGGCTTCCGGGAAGCAGATCCGAGACCGTGGAAGACGATGCCGGGAAGAGGCTCCGTCTACGAACACGAGGATGGTGGACCGGCTTCAGTGCGGCGTACGAGGTCGTAGATGAGGCAGATGCGCTGCGGTGGACGAGTGCGCCGATGTAAATGGGAGGAGCACGAAGGTTGCGGTGTCGTGGAGAAGTCTATTTTGCGGTGGGGATAGAAAATGGGGAGTATTCAGGTGTACTACTCTGGGTGCCGGGGTGGGGTTTGATACGTCTCCAACGTATCTATAATTTTTGATTGCTCCATGCTATATTATCTACTGTTTTGGGCAATATTGGGCTTTATTTTCCACTTTTATATTACTTTTGGGACTAACCTATTAACCGGAGGCCTAGCCCAGATTTTTGTTTTTGCCTATTTCAAGATTTCGAGGAAAAGGAATATCGACGGAGTCAAACGGAACGAAATCAAGCTGGAGAAGTTATTTTTGGAAGGAAAGCCACCGATGGACTTGGAGTGCACATCAGGAAAGAAGGGAGGTGCTCACGAGGGTGGGGGCGCGCCCACCCCCGGGCGCACCCGCCTCGTGGCCCCCCCTTCGGTCCACCGACGTACTTCTTTCACCCATATATACCTACGTATCGTAAAACTTCCAGAACAGAAGATAGATCGGGAGTTCCGCCGCCGCAAGCCTCTGTAGCCACCAAAACATCTCGGGAGCCTGTTCCGGCACCCTGCCGGACGGGGAACCCATCACCGGTGGCCATCTTCATCATCCCGGTGCTATCCATGACGAGAAGGGAGTAGTTCACCCTCGGGGCTGAGGGTATGTACCAGTAGCTATGTGTTTGATCTCTCTCTCTCTCTCTCTCTCTCTCTCTCTCTCTCTCTCTCTCTCTCTCTCTCTCTCTCTCTCTCTCTCGTGTTCCCTCTGGCACGATCTTGATGTATCCCGAGCTTTGCTATTGTAGTTGGATCTTATGTTTCTTCTCCCCCTCTACTCTCTTGTGATGAATTGAGTTTCCCCTTTTGAAGTTATCTTATCGGATTGAGTCTTTTATGAGAACACTTGATATATGTCTTGCCGTGCTTATCTGTGGTGACAATGGGATATCATGTGCCACTTGATGTATGTTTTGGTGACCAACTTGCGGGATCCGCCCATGAACCTATGCATAGGGGTTGGCACACGTTCTTGACTCTCCGGTAGAAACTTTGGGGCACTCTTTGAAGTACTTTTATGTTGGTCAGATGAATCTGAGATTGTGTGATGCATATCGTATAATCATGCCCACGGATACTTGAGGTGACAATGGAGTATCTAGGTGACATTAGGGTTTTGGTTGATTTGTGTCTTAAGGTGTGTTATTCTATTACAAACTCTAGGCCTGTTTGTGACACTTATAGGAATAGCCCAATGGATTGATTGGAAATAATAACTTTGAGGTGGTTTCGTACCCTACCATAATCTCTACGTTTGTTCTCCGCTATTAGTGGCTTTGGAGTGACTCTTTGTTGCATGTTGAGGGCTTGTTATATGATCTATCTATGTTATTATTGTTGAGAGAACTTGCACTAGTGAAAGTATGAACCCTAGGCCTTGTTTCCTATCATTGCAATACCGTTTACGCTCACGTTTATCACTTGTTACCTTGCTGTTTTTATTATTTCAGATTACAAATACTTATATCTACCATCCATATTGCACTTGTATCACCATCTCTTCGCCGAACTAGTGCACCTATACAATTTACCATTGTATTGGGTGTGTTGGGGACACAAGAGACTCTTTGTTATTTGGTTGCAGGGTTGCTTGAGAGAGACCATCTTCATCCTACGCCTCCCACGGATTGATAAACCTTAGGTCATCCACTTGAGGGAAATTTGCTACTGTCCTACAAACCTGTGCACTTGCAGGCCCAACAACGTCTACAAGAGGAAGGTTGTGTAGTAGACATCAAGCTCTTTTTTGGCGCCGTTGCCGGGGAGGTGAGTGCTTGAAGGTATATCTTTAGATCTTGCAATCGAATCTTTTTGTTTCTTGTTTTAGCACTAGTCTAGTTTATAAAAGAAAACTACAAAAAAATGGAATTGAGTTTGTCTCACACGCTTCACCTTTTTAATATCTTTCGTGAGTATGAAGGAAAAGAAAATTATGCCAAAGTGTTAGAAGAAGAATGCATTAGAATGTTTGGCACTAAATATTTATATGATGAGCATGATTGCAATGTTTTTAGTATGAATTCCTTGAATATCCATGAAGCTAATGATATGCAAAGCCACAAGCTTGGGGATGCTATGTTTGATGAAGATGATATTTTTTGTCCCCCAAGTTTTGATGTGCAAATTCACTATGATGAAAGCATGCCTCCTATCTATGATGATTATTGTGAAGACACGTATGCTTTAAAGAATAATGATAACCATGAAACTTGTCATCTTGATCTTAATTTTCAATCATATGATAGTTATTTTGTCGAGTTTGCTCCTACTACTATTCAAGAGAAGAATTTTGCTTATGTGGAGAGTAGTAAAATTTCTATGCTTGTAGATCATGAAAAGAATGTTTTAGGTGCTGGTTGTATTGTTGAGTTCATTCATGATGCTACTGAAAATTATTATGAGGGAGGAATATATGCTTGTAGGAATTGCAATAATATCAAGTTTCCTCTCTATGTGCTTAACGTTTTGAAGTTATGCTTGTTTTACCTTCCTATGCAAGTTGATTATTGTTCCCATAAGTTGTTTGCTCACAAAATCCCTATGCATAGGAAGTGGGTTAGACTTAAATGTTCTAGTCATATTCTTCATGATGCTCTCTTTATGTTTCAATTCTTATCCTTTTGTGAGCATCATTGGAATCATCATGCCTAGCTAGGGGCGTTAAACGATAGCGCTTGTTGGGAGGCAACCCAATTTTATTTTAGTTTTTTGCTTTTGCTTCTGCTTAGGAATAAATAATACATTTAGCCTCTGTTTGGATGTGGTTTTATTTTTTAATTAGTGTTTGTGCCAAGTTAAACCTATTGGATCTTCTTGGATGATAGTTATTTGATCTTGCTGTAATTTCCAGAAACTTTTCGCTCAGTGCCCGAATTGTTACAAATCACCAGAATGTGATAAAATACTGATTCCAATTTCTGCTGATCAATAAACAAATTTTATAGGTCTTCTAAATTTGGTAGAATTGTTTGAGTTCCCGAAGTTTGTGTTAGTTACAGATTACTACAGACTGTTCTGTTTTTGACAGATTCTGTTTTGCGTGTGTTGTTTGCTTATTTTGATGACTCTATGGCTAGTAAAATAGTTTATAAACCATAGAGAAGTTGGAATACAGTAGGTTTAACACCAATATAAATAAAGAATGAGTTCATTACAGTACCTTGAAGTGATGTTTTGTTTTCTTTCGCTAACGGAGCTCATGAGTTTTCTGTTAAGTTTTGTGTTGTGAAGTTTTCAAGTTTTGGGTAAAGATTTGATGGACTATGGAATAAGGAGTGGCAAGAGCCTAAGCTTGGGGGTTCCCAAGGAACCCCAAGGTAATATTCAAGGATAACCAAGAGCCTAAGCTTGGGGATGCCCCGGAAGGCATCCCCTCCTTCGTCTTCGTTCATCGGTAACTTTGCTTGGAGCTATATTTTTATTCACCACATGATACGTGTTTTGCTTGGAGTGTCATGTCATTTTCTTTAGATTTGATTCCTGTTTGAATAAAGTATCAAGATCTGAAATTATTAAATGTTAGAGAGTCTTCACATAGTTGCACAATTATTTGACTACTCATTGATCTTCACTTATATCTTTCGGAGTAGTTTGTCATTTGCTCTAGTGCATCACTTATATCTTTTAGAGCACGGTGGTGGATTTGTTTTAAAGAAACTATTGATCTCTCATGCTTC